>JAJJMA010316873.1:0-22665 GCA_023529015.1 Papaver nudicaule
CATCGGGCAATCTCTGAATCAATATCTCTGACCATCCGTTCCGCCTCAAGGAGATTACTCAGAGCTGCGGTATTCTTGATATGACTATCATCCATCTCTGCCCGGAGCTCATTAACCTGAAAAGCGCTGAATTGGGCACCAGGAGCCGCTTGCTTCTGGCAGGCTTCTTCCCAAGCAGTATGTCGCTCTGCCCATTGTTGCGAGTAATGATCCCGCTGAGCACGTCTATGATTGACAATTAGCAGCGCCTCCGTTCTTACCAACTCGAGGCGCTCGATTTCATCCGTTAAGTCCCTTGGAACGGAGACACTAGGGGAGGCACCCAATGACATGAAATAGCCGCGAAGCCTGAAAGCCATATCTGCTTTGCTGCTTGACGGAGGTGGCAGAAACAAGAAAAGAAGAGAGAAGAACAAAATATGGAGTATTGAAAAAATGAAATGATGAAATGACAAATCCTTTATATATATAATGAAAAAGAGGCATTTAATACAACGGTGGAAGTGCAATCGACACGTGCATTCCATGCAGAAGAAAAAGAAAAGGCAATCATTGACACATTGAATAACTGAAAACACGCCTTAACTACGTGTAGGCATGGGCGGCTGAAGCTGTCAAAGCGCTAAGAGGTTTCCTTGAGCATAAGATCCAACACCCGGAGTGCCCGCCTTAGCGCATACTTGTCCAAAGCTGCATCAACACGGCGAGACTGGTGAAACCTAAAAGATGATAACAAGGTCGGAGGGATCTCTAGCCCCTGCTGACGAAGGTGAATTATTTCCACGTCCAGCTCCGCGAATCGTACGAAAGACTCATCAGCCGCCGACCCTAAGTGCAACGCGGCAACCTGCAAAGCCGATGATGCCAACTGAAGAAAAAGGGGCAAACTACAAACGTCGCGAGACATTTTCCAAGAGAATTTCCACAGTAAAAGGAGAAATAGTTGTTTAACAGCAAGGTTAAAGCTAGCATATATATAAAAAAAAAAAAGGAGGGAAAGAGCATTAATCATAAAAACATGTGTCTCAACCATAAAAAGAAGAAAATGGAGAAATGTCAATCCATGAAGAAAAGGAAAAGGAAACAAGTTCAAGCAACAACCCATGAAGAAAAAGAGGAAACAAAGTTAACAAAAAATTCAGGAAGGGAGGCTAGTTTGGCACGCTTGGCTTCGATCGCCGCCTCCCGCTCGGCAATGCCATTGGAGGCCTCAGCGATTTTGGAGACCGCTTCAGATACCTGTTTGGCCAACCCATCACGGATGCCCTCTTGCCTCCGGATCTCCCCTTGTAGCGACAATACTTCTTCCTCCAAAGCAGTTATTTCGCCTGGAAGGTAGGCTCTCTGGTTGGTCAGTCGCTCCTCCTTATCAGTAAGGAGGTCCTGCAGCCATGCAATATTGCAGCGAGCTGTTGCTGGAAAATTCAACATCTCCCTCCACGCGACTATCTGCGGTTGAGCCGGAAGGGCTGGGCCAAGAGACTGGATTTCGGTCGAAACGCCAAGCACTAGATTGACAGCCGAGACAAGGGTGTTGGCATCCTTAAAAAGCTCAAGAGAAGCGATATGCCCGTGCGCCTCGACTAGCTGTTTGTAATGAAGAGCATGCTCCTGAGGGACCGGGAAGCCATAAACCTTGACGTAGACTCGACGGTCATATAGTGAATAGGGGGAGGCAAATTCGAACATGGCGGCACGGCCGATGGGCTCACCCTCTATCACTATATCCGGCATGACGGGCTGAGGGGTAGGAGAATTGGAGGAAAGGGCAGGTTGATTAAGCTTGCCAGATCCGGAACCTGAACCGGACTGGGCCATCGCGGCAAAGTTACGCTTAGGCATTTGAGACTACAATAACAAAGAAATGTGTCAAGCCGGAAAGGATAAGAAAAGCGCAGATATGACATAAAATAATGGTATCCCAAAAGGGGACTTACACTGGGAAGAGCGGCAACGTTGTGGAGGAGCTGAGGGAAGGAATCCGCTTCCTGATCCAGGTCTGGATGGAGGCGAGAAAGAAGTGCCGAGTTGAAAAGTGAGAACAAAGAATATGAAAGACCATGTATATAGAGAAATAAATAATGATGACGATATCGAGGCATGGCAAATGCTCGACGCGTGGCGTAATAATAAATACCTGAAATCCCTTGGTGTTGAAGTTGATCATCAGGAAGAGTAGCCTCTTCTTCAGCATTAGTCCTGTGACCGTGATGACCACCATTATCACCCCTAGAAGAAGAGCCTGGCACCTAAGAGTTGGAAGCAGAACCAAGTCGGAGCCCAGTTAACTTGATTTTCTTCTTGGGCCGATTAGCATCTTGATTCTCGGCAACTATGGCCTGCATAGGGATGCGGGAAGATGAATCAGGGGAACGTGGGAGCCGCAAGACTGGGGGACGATCAGAGTCTCGGCGAGCCTTCCTAGCAAGGTAGCTCTCCGGCCATTCGGCTAGGGGGAGTCCGATGTACTCCGGAAGGAATACCGGTCGAGCCCGAACCCCTGTCGATGGCTAATCCAACAGACCCTTACGTCAAAAGGAGAAAGAAGAAGAAAATAAGAGAAGGATAGGTAAAAGGTCCTCACCTCATACTCGGCTCGTCGTTTTGATATCTGCCCCGGAAGAGTCATGGGTATTCGAACAGTCTGACCACATTTGCGAGCCGGAGTAGCTTTCCCCTTGCTGCCTGCGGCTAAGTTAAGTTGCCTAGCTACGGCAGGATCGAGCCTGATACGACCTCCGCGATGAAGCGCTTCCGGTTCAATCCACTCGACAGGAACGTGCGGAGAACTGATGAATTCGGCCATACGAGCTAGCTCCGTAAGCCAATGGTTAAACCACCTCTGAGTACACTGAAGATTTCGATAATTGTGGGGAAGAGGAAGAACAAAGGGACAGGCCCAAATGTAGACGTCTGAGCCTTCTTTCAAAACAAAGCGATTAAAAGCTGCAATTACCAAGTCCTCACGCTCGCCGCAGGGGGTTGTAGGAAGGTTTCCGGAAGCACCTTGATTGAATCCGGCTTGACGTGCGACCCGGTCGATGCAATAAATTTCCGCATAAAAACGACCGTCATAGAAACCTGGGAGGTATCCCCTTGTGGCCGAAGCGACAAAATCCCACTCATCCCGTGATAATCCTTCATTCCCCTCATGGGTATTGAGCTCTAAGCCTTCGTCCAAGCGTGAAAAGGTGGAAAGTGGGGGACCACTCCGGTCATCCAAGTAAGGTCGAAAGGTGAAATTTGTCTGACTATCAATCAGCTCCTCCAGACTGGGTTTGGGTTGTTTTGGATTGCAGCCTTCGTAGAGACCAACACGCGGAAACCGAGTAGAACCCGGTGGCAATCGTCTCCCGGCCTTCGGAATCTTAACTAGCACGTTGGTGGGCTGTTTATACCCCCGGTAATGCTCTTGAATCCACATTTGCAAGAAACTGGCGGGGACTAAGGTCTCAATCGTATGATCTTGGTTGCCTACCCGTTCCATATCCCGCACCAACACGTCCAGATGATGATATAGACCACCGATAAACATTGGAGCCAGTGGAAATGTAACGCGCCTTGACATACTACTGCCATCCGGATTATTTGATCTTTCATGGAGTCACGAGGAACCCGTTCGAAGAGGTCATGCGCCAAGAAGTAAGCGAGAAAGGCTGCCCGCTCCGCCCTTCGGGTTTGTCCATGAGTGGGAGGAGTGGGGGGATTAGGTTGGAAGTTTTCATCTTGCTTCTTCTTTTCAAAGAGACGCCTGTCAACACGGGGAGCCCAATACTCCGCCCAGCCAACAAGAGTAGACTTCTTGTGATTTTTCTTCTTCTTACCAGTAGGAGGATCCTCTCCCGGAGGTGCTGAGCTCTCACCTGGAGGTCCTGAGCTTGAACTGGCAGCCGAAGGACCCTCATCGCCGCCATGAATTACTCGGTGTGCTGTCTCGATTTTGACTCCCTTTAAAAGTGTAAACAGAGCGTTGTCGTCGGACGTCCATTCCTGGGTCTCCTCCCAAGTATGAGAGCTATGAATTGGTAAGTTCAAAAGCTGAACTGCATCCTCCAGAATCGGAGCACCCTCGCCCCAAGCAAACAAGAAAGTGTGAACTGCACGCATCCAGCGACAAGCGAGAAGATTTAAATCACCGGATACCTTGTGCACGAACCTGTGCCGAGAAGTCACGAGAGCACCTACCAGTCCCAAATCTTCTATCGCCTGAGAATGTTCTGGGATTGAGAACATATAGTCTATCCAGGCAGGCCATTCCGTGCTTACCTTCACATGAGATTGGTATGCTATTGATGACATGGTGTAGTCCTTACGTTCGATAGCCAGTCTGGGGACTCCGGCTAAGGGGAGTTCTCCGAGATGCTCGCCTTCCTCACAACAGAGCCAACTGGCGTTATTCACCACGGAGTACTCGTGCTCCTCTGTCTTGAAGATTTTGGCTGTGAAGTCATCTTCGAAACAAGAAATGGGACCGAACCCACCGCTTCCTGCGAACATCTCTTTGGGAAGGCTTTTCCCCTTGCCTCGCCCCGGAGGTGTCTGTATCGGATCACTCATTACTTAGAAGATTCTTGACAGAGACGAGAGGTGAAGTCAAGGAGGTAAAAGAATTGAGTCTTAAGAAAGTCTGGGGGGTTTTTATACTGGAGATAGTTACTGCCTCGTCCGTTACCATAACTGAAGCGTCAATCACTCGTCTTCTGACACGTGTCTTGGGTCACGTGTGCTGGCGTGATTGAGGAGGACACGTGCCAGCGGATTCAGGCCAGGAAAGGGGGCTCTGATGACTGTTGGCCCGAGTCAGGGGACTTTTGTAGATACCCCCTTTCGGACCAAGGGTAAAATAGTCATCCTTTTGACCGGATGGCTCAAGGAGAGCCATTGATGCGATCACGAGCGAGCTTGGCGTGACTAAAGAAGGTAAGTCCGGTAAACAAGCAGGAGGTTCGGCATCATGACTTGGGAACGAAGAACTGCAGCTCCGCGGGAGTATCGGGTCGTCCGGCAGATGCAAGCCGCGGCTATCAGAAAAGCTCGACTGCTGAAGGCACGTGCTGCCGACAGCATGACAGTGTCCCCCTGGAAAAGTCAGGGACTGACATTAGCAGTCGTCCTGTGAAGAGTACGTGTACGGCAGTCAACAAGGAATATTTCCAGATCTGGTTTGGGATAACACGTGTCGTTATCCCAAGGGTTGACTATGCATATAAATAGTCTCCCAGTAACCATATTTAGGCATTCAGTTATTACCTTTTGTAAAGATCATCCTGTACTATTTTCTAGAGCAGAGTCTGTACCCTCTGACTTCTATGACTTAATACAGGTAGTGTCCAAATGAGACTGTCTTTAAGGAGAGGCTACTAATACGAAGAGGAAGTCCACTATAGTAAAGTGAGAGGAAGTTTTAGACAGTTGACACATCTGAGCATTTCCTATGGCTATGCTAAGCGTTCGTATTCGGTCCCAAATGAATTTGGAAATTGAGATACACTAGTTATTGCGCCCGTGCTTCGCACGGGCCAGAGTCAGGCATGCGTAGTTTTTGGCCCAATCCAGATGGTTGGTCCATTATGTTGTGGGCACCCCCTTTAGGGGTGAGTACAGTAAATCAGGAAGTGATGTAAACGAATTTCTATTTCATTTTGATGTATGTCATCAAGGGTCCTACTTTATTGTTATAAATTACAAATCTAAGATTGAACACTCACCAAGTATTTCACAGTAGGAATGATTAGAAGTATTATTCTTGATTTTTTGCCGTTTTTAAGGTATATACACACCAAAAATCTACTCCTGTGTTGCACTACGTAATCGTAATCACTGCCCCAAATGCCTTCCCATGCAATCCTTCACTCCTTTCTCCAACCGGAGCAATAATTGTTATCCCACCACCATATGTCTGATAACATGGTGCTGGTATTGAAATTACACTTCATTTCAGAGAGAAGAAAATGAAAACAGAAAACTCACACAACGTTTACAGACCGAAAGGATAAGACATTAAATACAACTGAAAAACAGATAAAGACGGTTGACGGTGGACGGTGGAAGAAAACACACGTGTGAGGCAAACGAGTGCACAAGTCCAAGCACGTGATAGGAAGCATGCCAATGATGCTTAAGTCTTATCCTTTACCGCTTCATTATTCTTATCCTTCACCACAGTACTGACTATGCCATTATGCCCCCTCAGACTCAAGGGTGGTGAAAACACCTTGAGTTTGGACCTGATATCAATGAATCTTGGACCATGAAGACCTTTAGTAAATATGTCTGCCAGCTGATCTAAAGTATTGACATAGAAAACATCTAATGCCTTAGCCTGTACCAATTCTCTTATAAAGTGGTAGTCCAAATGAACATGCTTCATCTTTGAGTGCATAACAGGATTAGATGCTAAGGAAATGGAGCTGATATTATCACACCCAAGTTTAGGAATACCAGGAACAGCAACATGAAGATCCTTTAGCAAATAACAGATCCACACCATTTCTGTTGCACTATGAGCAAGAGTCTTGTATTCAGCTTCAGTGCTGGATCTGGTAACAGTGGTTTGCTTCTTGGAGGGCCAGGAGATAGGATTTGCACCCAAAAATACACAGTAACCACCAGTAGACCTTCTATCATCCACATTGCCAGCCCAATCTGCATCTGAAAATCCTAATAAAAAATGATCACCCTTTGTGAAATGAAGACCAAATCCCAGAGTTCCCTTAATATATCTTAAAATCCTTTTAGCAGCTGTGAGATGAGTTGTTCTGGGATTTTGCATATGTTGGCAAAAAAGATTAACAGCAAAGGAGATTTCAGGTCCTGTCCAAGTTAAGTAGTGTAAAGCACCCACCAAAGATCTGTACTATGTGGCATTCTCCAGTAAATCACCATCAAATTTGTTGAGTTTGTCAGAAGGAGATATTGGAGTCTGACAAGGTTTCACTCCCTCCATATTGAACTTGTGCAGCAAATCAACAGCATATTTAGTCTGAGATAACAGTAATGAATTTGAATCCCTATGAACCTCAAGACCCAGAAAATAGTGTAAAGATCCTAAATCCTTTATGGGAAACAGTGTCTGAAGTTGAAGGATTATGGATTTAAGGAAAGCAGGGGAATCACCAGTGAGTAAAATATCATCCACATACACCAAAGCTATGGTGATTTGCTGCTGGTCACAATGCACAAACAAAGAAGAATCTGCCACAGAGTTAACAAAGCCAAGAGAGGAGAAAGCAGAGCTAAGTTTTTCATACCATGCCCTTGGAGATTGCTTCAAACCATAAATTGATTTGTGTAGAAGACAGGCATGATCAGGTTTGGATTCATCCACATAGCCTGGTGGTTGTGTCATATATACTTCCTCTTTTAAATCTCCATGCAAGAATGCATTGCTCACATCAAGTTGATGAATGAACCAATTGTGCTGAACAACTAGAGCCATAACTGTTCTTATTGTTGTTGGTTTTGCTACAGGACTGAAGGTTTCCTCAAAATCTTCACCAAACCTCTGATGATATCCTTTTGCTACCAATCTTGCTTTATGAACATCAACATTGCCATCTGGTTTTTGCTTTTCCCTGAAAACCCATTTGCAGCCTACCAAATTTTGACCATCATATGGGACTAAACTCCATGTGCCAGCTCTTTGAAGGGCATTATATTCTTTGTCTGAAGCTGCTCTCCACACTGGAATTTTGAGAGCTGTTGTGATGCATGTAGGAACTGCACTAGTAGAGTTAGTAGTACCAGCAATATACACTTCAGGATCAAATGTTTTCCCATAAGTACTTGTGCCAAGTAAAGCAATAAATTTTGCATCCAAAGGATACTTAGTAGCAAAATAGGATTTTGGCCTGTATATTCCATTCTTTCCTCTAGTAATCATGCTATGATTATTCTTAGTAATAGTTTTTGAAGGTACTGAAGGTAAGTCAGGGGATAGAACATCTGTGGAATGATGTACAGATGATGATGTAGAAAATAAATCATTAGCAATGGATGGAATATGAGAATTTGTAGTAGTAGTCACAGAATTAGCAAGTTGAGTGTAAGGAAATGATGACTCATTGAAAGAAACATGTCTGGAGATATAAATTCTGGCATCAATAGGATCATAACATCTATAACCTTTATGAGATAAGCTATAGCCAAGAAAGATGCAATGCTTGCTTCTTGGCTCAAGTTTATTTGTAGTGTAAGGCTTTAGCCAAGGAAAACAAGCACAACCAAAAACTTTTAGAAATGAATCAGGCAATTTATGATTGAGCTTCTCAAAGGGTGACATGAAATTAAGAGACCTAGCAGGAAGTCTATTGATTAGATAATTGGCTGTGTTTAGTGCTTCAACCCAAAAAGTATTTGGTAAACCTGACTGACACAGCAATGATCTAGTAACACCTAAGAGATGTTTATGCTTTACTTCTGCCACACCATTTTGTTCTGGTGTGTGTGGACATGAAAGTTCATGAGTGATGCCATGAGTTGCACAATATTCCTTCAGAAAATTATTTAAGAACTCACCA
The DNA here is from genome assembly GCA_023529015.1 of Papaver nudicaule. NCBI lineage: Eukaryota > Viridiplantae > Streptophyta > Magnoliopsida > Ranunculales > Papaveraceae > Papaver > Papaver nudicaule. Next base: position 8,520 of record JAJJMA010316873.1, read on the forward strand.
CCACTATCAGTTCTTATGGTAATAACTGAGTGAGAGAACAATTTTTCAATTCTAGACACAAAAGAAATAAAGGCATGTTTGAACTCAGATTTAGAAGAAGAAAATGAAAACATGGTGCTGGTATTGAAATTACACTTCATTTCAGAGAGAAGAAAATGAAAACAGAAAACTCACACAACGTTTACAGACCGAAAGGATAAGACATTAAATACAACTGAAAAACAGATAAAGACGGTTGACGGTGGACGGTGGAAGAAAACACACGTGTGAGGCAAACGAGTGCACAAGTCCAAGCACGTGATAGGAAGCATGCCAATGATGCTTAAGTCTTATCCTTTACCGCTTCATTATTCTTATCCTTCACCACAGTACTGACTATGCCATTAATGTCCACATATTTACCTCTCCTTTGATGAACCAAGGTCAATTACTCGCCCAACACCTGAAGTCGATACCAATGACGCTTACCCATAGGATAAGCAACCGGTGGTGGGATGATGGAAGTCCTTTCTGCTAAATTGAAAGCCACGACACTCAATTGCATAGACACCTGGTGATCGAGTCAAATCAAAAGGCATTAAACAACCGATTTTTTCTTTACACCTTCTCCCCCCATTGCCACAACCAAGAGTACATAAGTGGACCTGTAAAGCCTCCCTGCCGTAGTGACAAATTCTAACAATCTTGTATTCATTAGAAAATGGAACATAATATTGAAACAAATTTCTATAGGTTGATAATCTACCACGAAACGTAATACCTAGCTAATACTGCCATCAAAACCATGCAAGGTTTTAGGATTTAGCCAACTTAATTAACAATGCCATCTGTGGGAGTCGAACCCACAACAACATGGTTGAGAACCATGTGCTCTTCCATTTGAGCTAAGACGAAGACTTGATATAACGGACATAAGTGCAAATTTTTCATAAGCATAAAGGGATAGCGAGAAAAAAATCACCTAAGAACCCAATTATAATGAACACATATCACCCCAACAATAATCCAAATATAGTGTTGAAAACAGTAATCCCCCTTCTGTAAACTTTACTAAGATATACTTGAGATGAGTCTAGCAGAATCACAAATGACAATCCTACAAATATGGACTAAAAGAGCTGAAGCACAGGTAATTCACAACTGTATATCAGTCTAGCAGAATCACAAACAGACAATCCTACAAATATGGACTAAAAGAGCTCAAGCACAGATAATTCACAATTAACATCCTTGAGCCAGTCATGCTTGCATGTGTCGTAACAAAGTTGCACATTCTCAAATTCAGTTTCTAGTTTTCTAAGATCATTTTCCTTTGGATCAAGATTTATCTATAGATTCCAACTAAGAGACTTTCTGCTATGTTGAACTCCGGAAGAAGTAAGGCTGCGTTTGGCACCGATGGAATTCCAATTCCCACCGGTCAGTTTAAGGTGTTTGGCATGACAGTTAAAATGGATGGAAAATTTGGATAGAAATCTAATTCTAGGTGTTTGGCATGCGATGGAATTGATGAAATTCAAAAACCAGTTTTACAAGGAATTCACATATGATTGCAGCTTCCAACAGTCCCCCTCCACCAAGCATAACAGCTCCAGATAATATGGCAGCATCACTGCCTCCTTTTGCACACCACACAAACACACAACCACCACCACTCATGACACTGCAGCTACCTCAAAACTCCATACAGACCACTCATGCACCCATTCTCATGCCTGAAACTATGCCTCCTAGCTGACAGCAACAATCATGCTCATACCAGCTCCACAGCAACCAGCTACATACCCCATCTGCATCACCTACGGCTAAGTCTAATGGGGATTCAACTTCCCTTAAAAGCGTGGCCTAAACCCCAGTTTCTCCCCACTTCAACTTCTACTTCCCTTATTTAAGGGAAGCAGAAGTTGAAATGCTACTTAGGCGCTCAATGATGTAGCGCCAAAAAAGTGTATCCGCGCTGAATAATAAAGCGCCCAACCGAATATTCTCACTAGATCTGATGGCTAATAACATATGTTCCAGATCTGATGGCTGAAATTATCCGGCGCTTTATCATGTAGCGCCCAAAAAGTGAACTCACGCTCAATGATATAGCGTTGATGCGAATATTCCTTTTCGCGCTCAATTATTGAGCGCCCAAGTAGAATTCCCATTAGACTTAGGTTTCTACTTTGCTGATGTGGCATGCGTTTTTTTAAGGGAAGTTGAATCCCCATTAGACTTAGCCTACAAACCACCATTTGTACTCAGGTCTCCACAGACCAACACCACAGCTTGACAGGCCTTGCAGAAACTTGGACACAACTCCCTGAGACCCCAGCTGAAACCAACCCAAACTCGAGCAACACCAGACCAACAACAACACAACAGCAACCTCCATTTCTATGCCCAGAAATCTCACAATTAACACCACGGATTGCTGCACAGCAACACATACCCTACAAAACCATCTGTGGGAGTCGAACCCACAACTACATGGTTGAAAACCATGTGCTCTCCCATTTGAGCTAAGACGGCAAGAAACTGTTTATTCTAATAAGTTGACAGTCAAGCCTACAACTCCACTCTTAGGATTATAAATACCCAAAACTGTTTATTCTAATACTTCAAGCTTATTCAGAGGCAGGACATGTATAAGTATAGAAAATAAGTTGTTAAAACTGAACTCACAAACCACAACCAACACAATGCCAACAACCACTCAGCAGAAACCATTATTCCTGGCAAGAATCACAGCAAACCACTCTGTAGCTCAACCAGCTAACCCACTTTTCCTGCAATAACCAGCATCAGAAACCCTCTTCATGAACCAACACACAATCACAACACAGAACCACTCCAACTCCACCAGAACTGCACTACCCTGCTGCCATATTTGCTCATATTACAGCCGCCAAAAACCCAGCTATCTCCTCAAGCCACCAGCACACAGCTTCACCTGAATCTCCCCACTGTGAGTAATCCAGCAAACTCCACAAATCAGCGCCAAAACCAGTAGCAACAGCCTTTTTCCTGCACCTCAAAACAACAACAAACCCACCTGCCACAACAATATCAACATACTAAAACAAAACCTAGAACTAGCATTATAAGAACACTCAAAACAGAAATTGAAATTATCAAATTAGAAATCGAAAAATTATTCTCAAAATCAGATGCCCAAAATAGAAATTACTTACATTGGATTGAAGATGAGAATAGGTCTATGTTCCCGTTCAATCGACTTCTGCATATAAATCAAACAAAGGAGCTAAACAAAGGAGATGGAAGCAAAATGAAAACCCTATAACGAATATAGAAATTGAACCAAAAACCCTAACCTTAAGATTCACCGAGATTGAAACCCTAGATAGCAGCCTGGAGAAGGATTTATATAGAGAAGGAAGAGGGGGAAACAAAATCGAAAGATTCGAAATCATTCTGAAAATTTTCAGCAAAAGATTTTGGGTTTGGGGGAAAACTTTGGGTTTCGCTCGAGAGGAAGAAGAGTCGAGAGGAAGAAGAAGAAGAAGAAGAAGAAGAAGGAAAGAAAAAGAGTGGAAAACTTCGTTATATACGAGTGGAAAAGGAGGGTGGAAAACGAAATTCCAGGGGGGGTGCGATTTCGTTTTCTAATGGGGGAAGGAAAATGAATTCCAAGGGAATTCGAAATCCACCCATGCCAAACACCCAGAATTGGAATTCCCTCCTCCAATTCCACCCCCAATTCCATTCCCCCCTCAATTCCACCCTCAAAATGGCGTGCCAAACGCAGCCTAAAAGGAATCTGATTTGCTCAAATCCCCTTATATAGTTATCAAGGTTAAGAGAACTTTCACTTACAAAGTTAGAATTTAAATTCAAGCTATATAAAAAGTGATCTTAATATCCTAAGTTGATAATGTAACTCCACCCTTTTCCTGATTCAAGACCTAGAGTAGTACATCATTTAAGAAAACTATAAAGAACTTTTTTTTTCCTGATGAACTCATTTTTTTTAGTTTTATATTTTTACTATTTGAATGTAAGTAACAAGATGGGCATGTTTAGTTACGACTGTGATGATCAAAACACAGTTTAGAAAGAGGCTAAATACTTAACCAAGTCATCAGTGGGTGGTTGTTTAGTAAACTTTGCCACCATTGGCGTTCATGTAGTTACTATAGTCATACCATGACTTTGATAACTGTGCCATAAGATCGTGGGTTGGCAGATAAAGAAAAGAATACCACTACCAATAGATAAAGAGAATCTAACTACAAAACATGAATTAAAGAAAATAAATTTGTAGGATCTTGTTCAAAGGAAAACATATACCTGCAATAACCTCCGATCTTCAATCACTACTTAACAATCATGAATTTATCGCTCTCATTCTTACGCTTATTAACAACCACACATATAGAGACATGAACATCCACCTGGTATAGGCAGCCCATTAACCTTCAATATTCAATCCGCTGCTTAACAGTCATGAATTTATCGCTCTTATGCTTCCACTTATCAACAACCACAGCTATAGAGAGATGAATATCCACCTAGTATGGGGAACACATGATTCCCCATTGCACATGCGCTTGACATGTATAAGTATCCATATTTTAAGGTGTAGGAAAATACCTGAAGAGCTGATTGGAGGTCAAAAACAGCGATATGCCAAGCCCATCAAAAGCCTACTCCATGTGCCTCTGATAGGGTTTCCCAGATTCCTTTGCACTTCCCAAAAGCACTTGTCTGCATCTATGAAGATGTTGTATCCAGTGGCTACAAAGTAATCTAAGTAATTAGACCATCGAATGTATATGAAATAATTATACACATGACAATACACAAATTGAGCAGTGAAGGATTCCATATTGCTTGTTCCTTCAAAGATCATTCACCGAATATAAACAATCTATGAAGAGCGTTGCAGTTGTTCTAGTGTAACCTAATCTACCAAGCGAAGTTGATCGTGGACGTCAAGATTCAAGAATACACACACATAATAAATATATTTAGAAGCTTGATGTGAGAACAAATGATACATGTTGAAGAATACATATACATGTCGATCAATACCAGAGATATAAAAAAATCTCCTAATAGCGTCATTTGTAAGAAGAGAAATGAGTTCTAGCAAATGGATTAGTCAACGTGACGGGCTTTAGATACGTGTGGAGAGATGTGCCATTGTCTTATCTAGAATTTTGATCTCGAATTACAGCTCCTAAAGCAGAGCTCTCATTCTCAATTGTTTTGTAGGTTTAAACTGAAAGCAAAGATGCAACGGTAAACTTAGAGAGATACTTGTTCTCTACTATAAGCAAGATAAATCTGGAGATTCCTATTGCTGACAAATAAAAAAATACTTTGAATTGCATGTACAATATTCCCAACATCCATGATATCCGCAACAAAAACCCAGCTCCCAATTTTCAATTTTTGTCTTCTCTTCTCACTAAACCCCTTCCTATACAAAACCATCCATTAGATAACCAAATCATGAAGAAAATCGCATACGAGGGTACCAAAATGACATCACTTAGCGGTTACTTAAGTGGCAGTAACTCCATATGGCTATGCGGTAGTTGAGTAAAGTTCACATCAAGGTTAGTCGTCTCCTGAGACACATTATATCTACAGTATCAAAAGTGATGGTGGTGGTTCTTAACTGAGGGTTCTAACTTCCTATAATCCCCACAGTCACCAACAAATTTATGTAGCCTGCTGAAATACCTTATGTCTAGAATATCTAAGGTGGTGGTGGACTGATGGCAGTAACTGAAAGTCAAACTTCAAATTTTTTAAATATGTGTATTTGCTTTAAGAAGAATAGAAAACTCAAAATTGGATTACTCGTTTGCGACTATGTACACAGAACAATAACACATTAAACTATTAATTGTAATCAGACCCTTAGAAACATAAATATAAAATTTCGAACCATTAGTAGATTTGTTGTTTGGCAAATGATTGCACTCTACATAGCGACATTTGGTCAACACCAAGCTCTTCCATTATCTGCAAGTACCTGCAGCGAAAACAAATCAATAATGAGAAAATTACGAACAATCTTTTGACAATAAATTTGCTACTTAAAAACAGGATAAGCTTAATTCTACCATAGAAACAGGAAAAATTAGATTTGAAATTGTACTTGTTATCATTAGAATTAAAGCAGTTAAAAACTCCCTACACAATTCATCATAATCTTGTGATTTTGCACAACTGGATTCCCACAATGACTTAATTCTCATGAGTGACTCACCTCATGTACAGAATCCATTGAGTAGTATTAGATTTCCTGACATGAATTGGGTTAGCATTGATACATTTAACACGGTATGCTTCACAATGCAGGTAAGTTCAGCTATGTGCAGCATTATGTCATTCATTTATGCTACAATAATCAACGATATACGGCCAATACATACAATTTCAAATTAAATGGAGCAGTTCTTACCATGAAATAATTCAACATCTAATTCAATTCAAGTGCATATTCATTATAACCAACAGTCTCAGCTGTATGTTTTTTAATTGTAGAGTAGGTATTGCATTGAGTTGACATAAATAAGAAGTAAAAAGAAAAGACAATCAGTGAAAATTAAAATGATTAAAAAGAGCAATAGGGTCAGGGTTTACAAACAGATGATATGATTTTGCTGTTGTTTCCTCTTACCTGCAAATTCAACAACGAATCCACAAAGAGAAACAGATAAATCAATTGAAGCAAAAAAAAAAAAAAAAAAACAATCAATTGCAAACCCACAAACATAACAGAAACGAAAAGAATACAAATCCAAACATAAAAAAGAATAAATGCTGAACAATTTCAATTCCTTGGTTGAGCCAGACACTGACGCACCTGCGATATAAAAAGGAAGAGTAATCAACATCAACTCTTATGATGAACTAAACATGGACTATGAAATTGCGGTTGTTGAGTGATTTGGAGAAAGAAGATAAGAGGCGGAGGAAGAGAAGTAGAGAACAAAGTAGATAAGTGCCAGATAAAATAAGTCATATAGGTTTCCTTGGAGCATCAAAGTAGGCACTGGCATAAACGGATTCGGATCGACACAATTTGAAATGGCAACATTTTCTCAATTTGTTATAATAGAAAGATTGGCAAGAGGCGGCAGGCTCCAAAATTGGATATAGTAAAGTGGCTAGGTTTCTACTGAAAAACACACTAGTATTAACGACTATCTTATACTCCCTCCGTCCCACATAAATTGAGCTAGTTGGGATTTGCACAATTATTAAGGTAAGGAAGAGTGAGATTAGCTTTTTACCAATTTATTCCAATTATACCCTTATAGATAAAATTTAGAAACGACATATCTCTCAAATTATGACACGTATTTTTGTAAACTTTATATCACTGTAAAACATTTTAAAACACCTACGCAATAAGTATAAACATGACTATGAAATTACAAATATTTATCATACTAAAATTTCATAACATAATCAATAAAAGGGTAAGATTAGAAACATGACCTATATAATAGAACTAGCTCAATTTATGTGGGACAAAATCAAAATAGAACTAGCTCAATTTATGTGGGACGGAGGGAGTATAAAAGAGTTCTCCGAATGATAATGATTTCAAAAACCATGTGTATTTAGAAGTATTTCTTATTGATAGAAGTTGTCTCTATTACATGGTATAAGTTCTTTATATACATATATGGAGAGAACCCTACATTACTATTTGGGCCGCACATCCATGGGCCGTAAGCCCTATAACACTCCCCCTTGTGCGGTTCAATTGTAGAACTTCAAATGTATTGCTTCACTAAAACTTCGACAAGGAAAAACCGGTGGGAAAAAAATCTTGAAAAGAGAAAAAGTACTACAACGTCTCGAGTCTTGGTAAGCTTCTATGTTGGAGTTGGTCGGTGACTTCTTTTGTAGCTTCAAATGTATTTCTTCAAATGCTGCTCTCTCGTCGATGACCACTACGTCTAAATCAATTGCCTCATTAAAACCTCGCCAGGAAAACCCAAAGGGACAAAACCTGAACTAAGGAAAAGGGGTGCAATATTAAGAATACTTAGAACAGAGTTAGACTCGCATATGTTGCCTCGTTTAAACCTTGACAAGGAAAACCCATTGGGACAAAACCTTGGTGAAAGAAAAAGAGTACAACGCGATAAATCCAGAAGTACGCATTTGCTCATGCTGAATAACATTCTTGCTTCTTTCTTGAAGTTGTTTCGCTTGACATACCATCGTGTTCATTTCTTCGATTCCGATGTAGTTTAGTAATATCAATCCAATCTTTAAGTCTTCAGCATTCAGCATATACGCCAGGTGTAGTTGTTTTCGTTGTCTCTCTAAAAACCTTGTCGAGTAACAAAACCCTGTGGGAAAAACTAATCTCGATCGAAGGGAAAAAGAGTACAACACAGTTTCACATTTCGAATCAAAATATGTCGGCATCATATCCTTGGATCCTCCCCCCTGATGTCGACATCTCCCCCTGATTTCATTCTGGGTAATCTCTAGACAGTTTCATTAGTCATGAGCTTTTCGAAAGTGAATATAGGTGATGACTTGTAAGTCTACCATGTCTCCCTCTGATTACTTTCGTTGACTAAGTGATTATTGTCCCTTCATAATCAACAACTTTTCGATTGCACTTTTGGTATTGCAGTTGTCTCATTAAAAACCTTGTTGAGTAACAAAACCCTGTGGGAAAAAGTAACCTCAGTGAAGGGAAAAAAGTACAACTTACCAGATGCTCCCTCTGATGTAGGACAACTTGTTTAGTACAATACATTCATGGGATTTTGAACAACTTATTTAGTCCAATATAGGCAGACACTTCCTTTAGTCCTTCGCAGTCAGACAAGTTCTTTAGATCTATGCAGTTTTGCAATCATGGGAGTCGGACAATTCCGTTAGTCCTATACTTTTCACATGTAATCATGGGAATACAATTTGCAAGTTCATTAAAAAAACTCTACTTGCGTTTTCATAGGGATAAGAACAAACCCATGTCAATGGTTCCTTTTAGGTATCTAGAGATATTCTTGATACCATTCCAATGACGTTGCGTTGGCGCTGAGCTACATTTAGCTAACAAGTGAGAACAAGATATTTGGTCGAGTACATTGTGTTAAGTACAATAATGCGCTTATTGACTTAGGTAGGGATATTCGTCTCCCAACACATCTACGTCTCCTTCCTATGAACGGGATGGATCTTTACGTACATCTAAAGTTCAACCAATCATGGGAGTGCTAGCCGGGTGCACTTGTCCATATTTAAATTGCCTGAATATCTTATGGACATATGCTGACTGGTGGAGTAATATTCCACAAGCTCGATGTTCTAGTTCACGTTCTAGACATATCCGAGTTTTCCCAAGATCTTTCATCTCAATTTCGAATTTCAAATAGTTTGCGGTTTCTCTTACTTCGTCAAAAGTACCTACTATGTTCATATCGTCGACATAGACAACTATAATTGCAAATCCGGAACTTGTTTCATTTCAAAACACGCAAGGGAACAATTTATTATTTCTATATCCCTTCCCAATCAAATGATCACTTAGACGGGTATACCACATCCGTCCGGATTACTTCAATCCGTAAAGTGAGCGTTTCAACTTAATTGCAAATGTACTCCGTGGTTTAGAGTTACTTGATTTTGGGTAATGGAAAGCCATCTGGCACTTTCATGAATATCTTTGTATCAAGATCCCCATAGAGATATTATGTAACCACTTTCATAAGTAGCATTTCTAATCCTTCTGAAACTGCCAAGCTAATCTAATTAGCAGAACATCATGATGTTCGCTATAAGAGAATAAGCGATCCAGGGGTTTGTGAGAAACCTCGCGCCATAAGGTGAGTCTTTAAACTTTAACACTTCATTAATTATTCTTACTCCACTTTGTGACAAATAATCATATATGTCCCACAGGCTTTACACTTGGTACGTTAGCACTACCAGACCAAATACCTGTATATTTGTCAGAGAACTAAGTTCTTCCCGGATTGCGTAGGCCAAAATATGCTCTTTCTTTGAATCTAAGCAATATAGAGTATGGTTTGATCTCATTGTGCTCTACTTCTGGAGCAACTGAATCATATCATACATATGCACGCATGGCCCTTCCATTGACTCATGTGCATTCTCATAATCCATTAGGATTTCATTGTTCTCTAGAATCATTTAAAACTTTGGAGCGTCCTCCAGTTTGACTCATGGATATGTTCAGAGACAATTCTATGAGATGATCTCAGATGATATAAATAATTATATTGTGCCTTACTCACCTACTTTCTTTCTAGGTGAGTATTTATCGAACCTGGTGGTCTCTCCAACTTTTTTTATGGAGCCACGGCCTCAACTATACTTCCACATAGTATAGTTGCAACACCTTAGTTTATGGTGTGTATCCTTATTTAAGGATATTTAACCTTGCAGGCACGCTTGCAGTTGGTATGTTTGATCTCGTCACTTAAGCGATATCAGTGTACATCCTGAAAATCGAAAATCGTTTTTCACTTCACTTTCACATTGTGAAGTGCGGGGATCAATATGAGACAACATGGGAAACACACCACGACAATTCCTGTCGTTCCCTTAGGAAATCCTTTTCCTTAACTCCCCCTAACGACGGGAAGGTTGTCTCATTAAAGTGACTATCCACAATTCTCGCAGTAAAGAGATCGCCTATCAAAGGTTCTTTGTAGAGGATAATTGTTTGGAATTCATATCCAACATAAATACTTAATCGTCTATGTGAGACCCATCTTAGTACGTTGTGGGGGAGTAATAGGCACATGTACGACACAACCAAAAATACGTAAATGTAAAACATCAGGCTTATATCCAGTTACCAACTGGTACGCAGAATATGGTTGGCGATCAGTGGGTCTGAAGCGAATAAGTAAAGCTGCATGCAATATGACGTAACCCAAACAGTAATAGGCAGGTATTGGAACGCATAACCAGTGCCTTAGATATCATCTCTAACCTTTTGATGTTAGCTTCTGTGAGACCAATTCAGAAATGTATGGGGTACATGATGCTCTATGTCAACTCCTTTAGACATACATAAATCATCAATTTCTTTAGATGTAAATTCTCCAGCATTATCAAGTCTAATAAACTTGATTGTATGATCATGGTGGTGAGCCTTTATACGTATCATTTTTGCTGGGAGCTTTGCAAAATCAGCATTTGTTGTGGACAACAATGCAAGTGTGACCAACGGGTCGAAGCATCATCCAGAACCATAAAATACTTAGATGGTCCGCATTCTGGATGTATAGGTCCACAAATATCACCTTGTATCCTTCGTGAAAATGGAATGTTTTCTTTGGTATCTTTAGCATAGGGTGGTCTCGATCCTGTCTTTACTAAAGAGATCGAAAGCTTTGCATTACGAGTGATGTGCCTTCGATAAGGCCAACAAAGAAGAATGGGATAAATAGTACGCTTCAGTTACTTTAGAAAGCACATTGTTACTATTCGTCGTAACAATATTTTGTCCCATTTCTTTCTCACTCGAAAGAATGATGTCGTTGTGAGTTCTTTAACACACAGATCATCAAATGTCGACCTGGATGCCCTAGTCGGTAGTGCCAAAGCTTGTATAAGTCACTGGCCCACAGTTCGTCGTTGGAAACAATATAGGATCCAATGATCCTAATAGTGGTGATGTACAATCCACTAGAGTGACTCAATAGTTTCTCTAAGATGCGCTTCCTTCCGCATTCACTATAGGTAACATAAAGTTCAATTTCACATCGAATTTCCAAACGATAGCCATTTGAATGAATATCCTTAAAACTCACAAGGTGTGGTTAGCTCTAAGTGCTCATAGGGTTTCTTTGACTTTAAACCATGTGTCGCAGGCGACAAGATTTGAGCAATACTTCGCCCAATTATTACTTTCGATGATCCAATCATCGTAGTCACAAAAAGAAGTAAAATCAACAAACAATTGTCCATTTCTTAGGATAGTGCGGGTGGTTCCACTATCGAATAGACATTTGATCTCTCCTTAAGACATTCTTTTAAGTACATCACGCGGGAATGTCATATAGATGAACAGTATATCTCAGGTACTTTTGAGAATTTTTGTTCCATTAGAATGACGTCCTTTACATTCTAATACACGTGTTAAACAACAGATTATCGTAAACAAAGTAAAATTCTTTAACACGTAATAGAAAGATAAATACTTACAAATAATCCATAATTCTAACGTCAAGAAGGTAAGAAGACTTATAAAGTACTTTAAAGCATCTAACAAAAATATTTAAAATTCATGTAAGCCATAAAACAAAAAACTAAATGTTCTGGCACAAGCAAAGTCAGGTGTATTCATGATATGGCAACATCCTTTATGCCATGAATGCCTGAAATTGCGAGGTTGACGTCAAGAGTAACCGTTCACATAGTGAGATTCTTGTTCGAGAATTCCCCGGTACATTTTGTATCTGGCAACTGCTTTGGTACTAGCTTTCCATTGCTTGAACCAACGTCCAGTAAATCACCCTTAAAATAAAGTGCAACTCCGTATGCATCATTTTATTGGCGGGATTCTTAGGTCCGGTAAATCACCGCTAAAACAAGTGCAACTCCGTCTGCATCCTTTTATTGGCGTGATTTGTATGAGTTTTCTCGAAATTAGTGTCGCTATTAGTGTGGCCAGAATTCCCTTCTCTGCAAAAATGAACAATTTCGGTAACATTTTTCGTGAGACCAAATTCCTTTATGGTCAAGATAGACACAAAACCATTTTTTTTTAATGGTTGTATTGGTAACACGAAAGTCATCGTCCAATTTATGATCAAAATTGCAAATCAAATTACGTTATGATTTTAGCAGGTGTATCTTGTTTGCTAACTAAATTACTTTATGGTTTTTGGAAAAACAAACATTTTTGTTGACCAAATTACTTTATGGCTGTAATAGTGGCAAACCGTTTGCAAACCAAATTACTTTATGGTTATTTGCAAGGTGCGTTCCGGTTACTGTCCAAATTTCTTTATGGTTCCAAAAATAAACCGTTCAATTCAAATCCAACCCATAATCATGGGATAGCATTTTGGGCTCAAAGAACTAATGGGAGGCCCGACGGTGTGCTAAACATTTTATTAACCCTAAAACTGAAAAGTTTCTTTATTCAACTGTTCAGATCAATAGGCATTTTTATACATGTCCGATTTTGATAAAAAATTTACTGGTGATGTAAAAACATGTAGTGATAAACATATCCAATTTTCAGATTTTTCTAACGGTTGGATTACAATTTATATGATACGCAGTAAACAGTTCTAAATCACGTTTTTGCAGACACGATTATCAAAATCCTATATGTTTAGGTACTTTCCATGGGTGGATCGTAATGAAATTTTCACAGTTGATACATAAGATCATAATCTAACGTATACCAAAATTTAAGCTTAATCCAATGGTTGGAATTTTAATTATTAATTTCTCACGGCGCTGTTCAAAACTAGGGTTTTTCTGAACGGAAAATATTATCATGTATAGAGTTTTTGAAGATAGCATCATTCTCTGATTTAACTGAAATTTTTGGTGTGAATGGTTGACCTAATATAGAACAACATACTCAAATTTTGTTGAAATCTAATGGTGAAATCTCTATGTTTTATAATTATTCATCCGTAGAACCCTAATATATTCATAAAAAACGAAATTCTTATGTTAAAAGAAAAATACCTGGTAACGCATCAAAAAAAAAAAAAAATCAACCGCAGCTCTGGTCAGGGCTTCGTGCATGATAACGTTTAGAAGTATTTCTTATTGATAGAAGTTGTCTCTATTACATGGTATAAGTTCTTTATATACATATATGGAGAGAACCCTACATTACTATTTGGGCCGCACATCCATGGACCGTAAGCCCTATAACAGTGTAGAGCTTGTAGGCATCGGGTAAAGTTATAATATATGACAATTGAGATGGCTTTTATGTCGAACCGTCATTTGGGGCCTCTTCAATCCTCCCAAAATTTAATTACGAAACCTAGCGTGTAATGACTAAGTTACTCTCCCCCATAAATAAAATTATTAAATTATCCTGCCACTAATTAAAACCCTAACAAATGCCTAATCCAAAATTAGAAGTCATTTTAACTTTGTCTCTCTTCTTCTTCCTCTTTTCTCCTCCTCTTCTTCTTCTCCT
>JAJJMA010316884.1:0-18233 GCA_023529015.1 Papaver nudicaule
ACACTATCTTAAATATTGTCAATTTGATTGCGATCTATTCTCAAGTGTCAAACTCTGACTTCATTACCACCATTTATCTTCGCCATCAGTATCTCCGATGTTATTATTAGAATGATCGACGGTGTGATGAGCATCAAAACTAATGTTTTTCTCCCATACACTTAATTTTTAGAAATGCCTTGCTCAATCATTAAAAAAAAAAAACCATTCCTCTGTGTCGATGCGGTCGATAAAACGATAACAATTGTTTTTCTTTGAAAAATCATGACTTGTCTAAGAGAAGCAAAAAACTTTAGAAATTAAAAAAAATTACACTGCAAAAAAACCCTTATCAAGAATTAAATAAGTGAGTCACATCCAAAAATTTAACCAAGATCTTGCAAATATGTATGGAAGAAAAGTAATATCTACACAATTTTACATGAAAAAAATATTGTGATAACAACATTGTTTTCACGACCTTTACAATGTACTAACAAATATCCATTTGATATTAATTTTGTTCTCTATTTAACGGGAAAAGCTGACTTAACTATTTAAATTAAAAAATTTACTTTTCATCCTAACTTGATCTTAAAAAGCTATAAAAAGCCTTTAATTCATCATATTAAGCATAATCAAAACACCATCCCTTGGATTACTTCAATTACTTCTCTGATCCACTATTACGTACTTTTGTTGTATTACAATTCTTCTATTTTTGTCATACTTTTCTTTTGTACTTTTATGTTGAATCTCTATGATGTACTTGAATTGGCCTATAAACATGGCTTCCAATTATCCTTTGTAACCTTTCTAACCTCAATTGAATGAGGTATTTGAAATAAAAAGGTTGTACAAGCCCAAGCTTCCTTCAAAAAAAAAAAAAAAAAATCATATTACTGACCCTGAAACCTCCAGCAAAGGGATAGTATCCTAAAACTAGTGTATACATGAAGATATTTTAAAAAAAATATGTTTGTCTATGTTATATTGTTTTCTTACAAAAATACTAAATATTTGTTCTATTTTTTTTATATAATTTCGGATCGGATAATACTCGGAATATAAATGCGACAATAATCTAAACATATAATGGCGGCAATAGGCCCTTGCCACACCGGTTTTTCAAACCTTATTCTACATCCGATATATATGTATGGAAAAGTGAGGGAAAAATGGGTATCGCAGTGAACACTTTTAACAATTCCGACAGTAGTCTCTGGCGGAAACTAGAAATACTTCGTTACAACACACCAGATCCTTTAATAATCTGGTAATTTATTTAAAAATCCTTAAAATGTACGGATGCGACTTAGATTTGTCAGAAATCTGTGGCTCTAATACGGGACAATAACACTGTGAAGCAGAGAATACACCAATGAGAACTCGACAACGTTTTATCCCAAAAAAAAAAGTTTTATCCCAAAACCCACCATGGTTTCATCAAACCACTTTATCTTTTGCATCTGAAACTACTTTTCTTATTCCAAAGCGGTATTTCCCCCATTTTCCAAACTCCATTTCTTCTCCTCTCTCCCCTCTCTCTCTCTCTCCCCAGTCCCATATAAACAAACCTAGACTACAAACTTGCTATTTATATTACATTTCTAAATTCTTCTTAGCAGACGCACAAATTTCTTTCCATATTTTCCTTCTTTATCTTTATTTGGTTTCAAGAACTGAACTACTACTCCAGAGTCCAGATATATTCTATTTTTAGGGTTTCTCTTTTTCTTCTTCTCCTTTGGCTTGAAATAGAATCAGATAATAGAATTAATCCAGCATGGGTAGAGGAAGGGTTCAGTTGAAGAGAATCGAAAACAAGATAAATAGACAAGTAACGTTCTCAAAGAGAAGATCAGGATTGTTGAAGAAAGCACATGAAATTTCAGTTCTTTGTGATGCTGAAGTTGCTTTGATTGTGTTCTCTACTAAAGGAAAACTCTTTGAATATTCTACTGATTCCGGGTACTTTCATCTCCTTTCATTTTTCTCTCTAGCTTCTCTCCTTTTTCTGATTAACTGTTTCTCCTTCTAAGACTCCGTGATCTCTGTTCATTTTATCTTGTTGTGTCTCTTAAAAATCGGTGATGGTTTTTGTAGCTAGGATCCGATTTGGTCAGGTTTGGAATTGTGATAGTGATGCTCACATTCTGATTTGTTCATTTGACTGTCTATATAGATATGTGCACTTTTCTGTTTAAATGATTGATTGTTTTTGTTCAATTATATATAAATAAGATCTATAGCGTTATATCATGTTAGGCAGTAACATTTTTCTTTTATCTTCTTCTTATCATCATCTTTCTAATTCTATCTATCTTCATTTCATTTTAGGAAAGGCTTTAGGAAAAGTTTTCTTCTTCTAATGTTGTGAAGAGAAAAGCATCTAATGTGATTCACTAATTTTTTTATTTTTTTTTTAATTAGTCAAATCATGGTAGTAGTGTAGTGGAAGAATAAAATATAGTAATATTTTTTTCTATATAATTTTGTTTTCTTTGATAAGCTTAATTTTTGTTGAAGATCGATCATTGGATGTTTTTTTTTCTTTATCGGGTAAATTCATGCAAAACTTATTTAGCAATTATAGTCTCTTCTCTCCCATTCCTTATTTTTCTATTCCTATTTAAATACCCTCTTGAGACTTATATATATATATAGCAATGACCAAGTCTGACTGCCATTTTTTTCTTTAATTTGATCTAGATATATGGTCTCTTCTCTAACTACCTACTTTGTTCTAGCGTTTCCTCACTCTTTCTGAGCTGATCATGCTACTTCCTTCTCACCATCCTCTAGAACTCTGGCATATTTCTATGATCTACCCAGATTGGACTTCACAATTCTTTCTTTCTTTCTTTCTTTCTTTCTTTCTTTCTTTCTTTCTGGGGGTTCTCCGTTTTCTCTTCTGGCAGGAGATCTGTGTTGATAAGTTCCTTCTCTCTGTGTACTTGTGTTGTTGTTCTTTCCTCTTTAATGAGAATGAGAATGAGACTTAGGTTTTTCACCCTCTCTTTCTCTATCCAGATAATGTTTGCCCAGAAACAACTTTTTGAGGATAGAAAAGTCAAAAAAACGTTACTAGTAGTACATTAGTAGTACGGATTCGGTGAACAATGGGAAATGTAGTGATGAGCTATGTATACGTAACTAGGTTGTACTTTGTAATTGTAATTGCATGCGTATTCTATTAGTTTTTCTTGTTTTCTATAGTAATAATCATATACTCTATATAGTTATATAGAGTTATTATAAGCAAAAACAAAAAACAAAAGAAACAAAAAAAAAAATCAGTGATGCAAGTAACTTTATAGGTAGCTATATGTAGCATTTGGGTATTCTTTTTGGTTGTCCGATGATTAATAAGTGAATCCCAAGGGAGATATATATAGATATAGAGGATATACACAACACACGTATATTTATATCCATGCATGATGAAAGGGACTTGCATTTCATGGTCATCCACGCACATGTGTATATGTACTGACATTTTTGTATCAGAAGATAGAGATAGATAGAATGACGATACATATGTAACTGGGTGGAGGGAGAGAGAGAGTGAGTGTGTCTGTGCATTTTAAGGAAAATGTTATAATTAATGGTATATGTCTGCATGTAGTAGCAGTATTGGAATTTTTATTCTTCCTTTTTCGTTGATTGTTTTGTTACAAATTAAGATTTACTATTTTTTATTTTTTTTTGAACTATTGTTTATGAATATGAATATAAGTAAGTAATTAAATTAATAATCAGTTGTCTGATTATTTTTTTCCCATTCTTGTTTTTTGTTTTAGGGATGGACTAGATAGATGTATTGATGGGAGCTAGATTCATGATCATCTAAAAAATTAGGAAAAGAAGAAAGAAAGAATTGCATTATTAATTAACATTCTTAATATCTTAGTAAATTTGTTTGATTCCCTTGTCCTCGAGCAGAATTGGCCATTGTGTTCTCTTAGGCCTCAGCTAGCACTCCAATAATCCAATTTCGATGCATAAAAGAATTAAAGAGTAAAAAAGAACGTCAGATATCTTAAGCATGTTGAAATAAGCTTAAACCAACTAATTATTCATTGATTGACATATTGTGTGCGTTCACTATATAACCATGATAACCGTTACTTCAATTATAGGAAACCCAACATTATAGTTTTGCTCTGATCATTGGAAGATTCCTTTAGATTTAGCTACATTACTGATTAGTTTAATAAAAAATCTAATCTATGATTTTGTGTAATTTTCAACAGCTTCTGAATTATGTGGTGCTCGTTTTGAATAAACCAATTTTGAACATATGAGTGCTATATTCTTTTCTGTTGGTTTTATTTTTTCACTTCTTTCTTTTTTTTGTTCTTTATAGTACTATAACTAAGTGCTAAATTTCATATTCTTTTGCAAAATAGAATTGTGGTGCTCATCTTAGAGATCATAATATCTACGGGTAGCTAGAGTTTAAGATACAGTTAAAAATATCAGTCTTGAACAGCTTCTAACTCCTAATGCTTGTTGTAGTCGCTCATATTATTCATGCAACTAATGATTTGCATGCAACTAGTAGCTTCTTATTCATGTATGGTTCCAAAGTTCCAATGAGTCACCCAGGATCATAGTCATAGTTTAAAGTGATTATCTAGCAAAAATAGGAACTTGATGTATATATAACCTGTTTATAAGATTTAAAGTATAGCCAATTAAGGTATATAGGTAACTAGATCTATACGTGTTATACAATGGTTGCTTCTACAAGTCTAACAGTAGAGCTTATTGCCAAATTTTTCTCTTTTCTTCTTTGAGCGGTAAATTATGGAATAGACAAGTTTCGACTTCAGGTGGTGGGTATCACCACTCAACTACTTTTACTACTAATAGAAACACATCTGCTCACTCTTCTCAGCCTTATATTTTTCTTCTGATCATTTAGTTCTTTGTTTGCCGTATTTGAACTTCACCTTGCTAGAGCTTCATGCAAAGAACGTTTTTGTTGCAAAGGTCAATTCATCTTGCTTGAAAGTATAAAGAATCATTTTAGACTGCCTAAAAGAAAAATAGGAAATAGAATAAAAAGGGAATTC
Organism: Papaver nudicaule; assembly: GCA_023529015.1. Classification (NCBI taxonomy): domain Eukaryota; kingdom Viridiplantae; phylum Streptophyta; class Magnoliopsida; order Ranunculales; family Papaveraceae; genus Papaver; species Papaver nudicaule. The sequence goes on from JAJJMA010316884.1 coordinate 5,061, forward strand.
CAATTCTTCTGACAGTGAAGTGCTATATGAATTCTTACAACTTTTGAGCATAATTTCAAACATGAGGCATCGCCGCTCCCACTAGATGCAGCCATCTTGTAAGTTATACGTATATGCACCTATGATTTCACCTCAGGTGTATAACCAAGTGATAGCTTCTCCAGTTGCTATAATCCCAAGCATAAAAACTCTTAAGACATATAGTTATAGCTCTGTAGTGCATTAAATCGGAAACATTTTGAATTTTGGTATCATCTGTTTCAAGGTTAGTACTCCCTCCGTCTCATTTTAACTGAGCGCTTTGACTAAGTCAAAAAAATAAGGAGATCAAATGAATTTTCTATTGTATCCTTATTAAATATAGAGAGAATAAGTGAATTTCTATTTTTAAGCGGGAAATAATAAATAGAAAACATATGACTTTATTTTTGAAAATTATAAAAGGTAAAAGAATCTAAATATTATCAAAAAAATATATATATTCATTAATTTGTTTCCAATTTACCTAGATATTTTTTAAGGGTACATTTGAAAGTTTGTTGGAAAAATACAAATATAATTAGAAGCTGGATACATTTTTGAGACAAATATAAATTGTAATAAGGTCAGTTAAAATGTGACATAGGGAGTACTTTTTTTTTATATATATATTTTGTTAGCATATGTATAATGATGAGAGGTTTAGGGAACCCACGAACAAAAAATAGTTACACACGCATGTACACTGCGCTCATGCTATTTTTCGTGTACAGTCTTTTATATACTATTACTACTTACTCCTGAAATCAAGGGAATTGTAACAGGAAGTAAGAGCATTCTCTAGGGTTCTAACCTAGCCAAATAACCTACTATTTACTTGTTCCTCACATTTCCCATCGTTTCTATTAAGACATACTATTACTAACTAGGCTCTATTCACCTATAATGTTACTAACTAGGCTCTATTCTCCAGTTGCCCATAGTTTCTATTAACACTTTTTATTCCTCGTGTCACTTCATTTCATTATTTCTTGTAATTTATGAGAGCTTGATTAGGGTATGCGGAGAATTTTTTGTCCTTCTCGGTCGGTGTAACTGTAGGAAGTTCCAAGTCCCGAAGACGAATCACAATTGTTAGAAGGGAAATAATGCCCTAACTGAGAAGAGCACATGCGTCTAGCTAGATATACTTTTGTTGTGGATCCACTTCCAGATTGCTTGTTGTATATGCTACGGTAGGATGCAGCTGGGACTGGGAGAAGCAGTGTAAACCCGAGGCCCAACCTCATAGGTGTTATGTTCATAGATATTTCGGAAGGGACGAAAATAAAGGAGCATAGTGTAAAGATGCATATTCTTTGAGTTGAAACGGTAACCATTTCAATAGCCGGCCAGATCATGGAATATCCGAGTGGCTGAAGATGTTACTAGCATTGGCTCAAAATTTTGAATGCCCTGATATAGACTTCCCGCTATGTAATGATTTTCTTGTTGGTCAATGCCCAGAGATAAAGGAGGACTGTGATGATTGTTAGAACTCCTTTATGTCCTGAAATTGCTTTACAGAGTTAGCATCAGAAATATTACCTGTTCTCTTAGAGTTACAGTTTATTCTTATGTATAAAGTAGGAAGGATTAACCATTTTGTTGGTGCTTATAGAGATTGTAAAGATTTTATATGGTGTAAGGCAAAAACAAGAAAATGAGTTGACCAAAAAGAACAACAAGGAAATGATGCAACGATCGTAGAAAACTAGGCTTACAGAATTTGGTGGAACTTTTAGTTTGCATATTTGCTATAGTCCGTGTGAATATAAGTTAGATTCTAAAACCTAGTACCTTTCTCAAATTTCTAGATCCCTTGCAATGTACTTAGTTATATTTTTGTTTCCGTGCTTTTATCTCTATAATCATGAATCTCATCTCCTTGTCATATTTTATTGAATCTCATTTCCTTAGCTAACCAGCAAATTTTCTTTCATTTGTTTTCATGATATTAACAGCATGGATAGGATCCTTGAGCGCTATGAGAGGTACTCCTATGCTGAACGGGAGCTTGTCACAACAGAAATTGATCAGGTACAAATGATAATCTAATAAATTTTCTGAGGGCTAATGACCCTTCTAGCTTTTTTGTCTTTTTCCATCCTTTGTATCAACTTTCCTCAAATTGCTTCAATACTTTACTTTGCAGGGAAACTGGTCTCTAGAGTATAGCAAGCTTAAATCAAAGATTGAAATCTTACAGAAAAATCAGAGGTAACACAGTACATAATGAGTACAGTACTCCTCTTTTCAAGATGTTTTCCACGTTAAGAGTGACACTTGTATCCGGCACTATCGGACACTTCAGCAGCTAATTGCTTTTAGATAGCCGTATATTTTTGTATCAAGCATTATTACCGTTAAAACTGAGGTAACATGCATATGCATGTAATAAGATGGCTGTCTGTTTTTTTCCCTTCTCATTGGCCGAATACCAGGAACTGGTTGGTTGAACACCATATATATATATGGCTCCTTATATATCTGTTTACTTGACTGAATGAGTTTTATTGAGGAATATAGATATTTGATGGTGTGTGATGTATACTTTGCAGGCATTTTATGGGAGAAGACTTACAATCATTGAGTCTTAAAGAGCTTCAAAATCTAGAACAACAGCTTGATGTTGCACTGAAACAGATTAGGTCAAGAAAGGTGGATTATTTCTAACCTTCAAATAATATTAGCTACCGTCTCCGGCCCAATCGAATAATGTTTTTGTATTGGAGTAGTAAATTAGGTTAAAAAATATTACTTTGAGTGTTAACTTTTGTTTTCTCATGCAGAACCAACTCATGTATGAATCCATTTCTGAGCTCCAGAAAAAGGTAACACCTTTCTTAAGCTTTTTCATATAAATGATCGACTTGTATTGGACTAGGTTCTACATTCAATTTTGTACCCAAATACAGTTTTTTTTGCTCAAGGGACATGCTTTCATATTTTAGCATCTTTTGATCCTTCTTATAGTCCTTCACAAAGCAAGGTTCTAATATACCCAAAGAATGAGTAGTAGTTTTGTTTTACAGTGAATTAGCCTCTTATTCCTAAACTGTTGGGAGTCCTTAAAGCTAGTGCTTCCAGTTAAGATCTTGAACTTTTGATCAAAGCTTGTGAACTGACCCCCTAGATAAAAGCAATATTTTTATGTAATAGTCCTAACTAACTGTAGCAAACTTGTTGAAAATCTCTAATGTTAACTAGTCTCGAGCAAAAATGAAACCAACAAAATAAAGATGTAGGGAGTTCTAAGGTGTGCTCGGCATTTGATGCATAAGTTCACATGATTCTTAAGCTGTGGATGATTTGTGTGTATCTAACAGGAAAAAGCACTGCAGGAGCAAAATAACAAGCTAGGAAAGCAGGTATAATGGATAATTCTCCTTTTTGTTATTCTTTTCTTACTTAGACTTTACTGCACTCAACTGAATAGCCTGATATCATCCAATTCAGCTCAAAGAAAAGGAGAAGGAAGTAGCAGCACAGCAGCAACAGGCTTCACAGTGGGATCAGCAAGTTACTCAAGGCCAATCCTCTCCCTCCTTCCTACTGTCTCAGTCACTTCCTAACTTAAATATTGGGTACTCTCTCTCTCTCTCACACACACACACACACACACACACACACATTTGTTTTTCTGTATATATTGAACGTCTGACTCCAACTTGGAGTCAGCAAAACAAACACAACGTGAACAAACCTGAGTACATGTGAATACTACTAAGTTAACAACTTGTTGAAACAGAAACGGAAGTTACCAGGTAAGAGGAGGAAACAACGGAAACGAAGAAGAGATTCGAACTCAAACTACTAGAACCAACACTGCTACACCAATGCCTCCATGGATGCTTCGTCATGTTAATGAATGAAAGTAACCGAATAAATATATAATCTCATATCTATCTCGTCTTATTTTTCTTGTAAATTTTTGGGTTCTATCCGTCGTATGTTCTATCGCGTCTGTGTACTTAGTTATAGATACACGGACATAGGCACAATCATAAATGTTATACATAGATAAGAGATGAAATGTAACATCATCTCTTCTCATCTCAATTCCCTCTCTAGCTTATATCTCTATGTACCGTGCATGTAATGTTGTATTCTCTGTTCTTTTACGTTTTATTACGATAATGAAGATGATAATGGTGATCGTGCTGCTGCTGCTGCTGCTATTGATAAAGTATTGCAACACACCAACCAAAAGTGGTTATGTCAGTTGGAAGTGGGAAGTGCGCAAAAGCATGAGCAAGTTGACTTTGTTCTTATAATTTAGAACGTAGGAGGTATTATGTATAACGGTCTTATTAGGAAACAGTAAATCTTTTTACTCCAATGTTTAAATTTACAAGCAACTATGTAAATCAAACTCCAATCATCTTACCTTTCTTGTTTAATCAATATTAACTAGTATGTAACCCATGCCATATTGGCATGAACTTTGGAGTATTGATTTTTGGACTTTATTTTGTGTTTGATTATGGTTTTGGAATTTTGGATAGAAATGGGAATTGAATTTGAGAATTGGTTTTGGTAAAAGAAATAGAAATGTGCAGGAAAAAAATGGGCATTTGCCCCTCTTGTATAGAAAAATTATAAAAAGGCCTAAAGGAAAAGAAATGAAAAAAGAAGAGGAAGGGTAACTTAGTCTTTTCACTGTCAACCGGTGAAAAAAACCCTTTCTTTTATTATAGTGAGATATTGTCTATTTTCGTTTGCTTTTTAGCATTTTCTTTGTCAACTTTTTAGTTTGGGTTCTTACATTTGTCCAGCCTTGATGAATTTGGGATTACGCCCTCAAGAAGAAAGAGAACAACTACTAGTTACACGTAGTTAAGAAATTACAGATTGAATTCATTGAACAGAACAGATTACAGGCATTGCTTTATAAAGCAAACAAAAGAGGTGACCGGTGACTAACAGTCACAAACTAAACCGACAAACCAGAAACAGACAGGTGTCCTAAGCTACCGGTCATAACAGAAATAGACACAAGTACAACGTGTAACCAGAGTGTAAGAAAACAATAAATCCTCACTGCTACCTCTATTACCCTCCCTCAAACGAAAGGGGAGTTAACACCTTGAGTTTGTCTCTCAAAAAAGAAAATCTAGGTCCAGCAAGACCCTTAGTAAACACGTCTGCAATCTACTGACTTGTAGAAATGTAAGAAATCTTGAATGTATTTGACTGTATGAGCTCCCTGACGAAATGATAATCAATCTTAATATGTTTTATCTTGTTGCGTAGAACAGGATTAGAAGCAAGAGAAATGCTACTCTTGTTGTCACATAACAGACGAGGAGAAGTTAGTAAAAAGATGTGCAGATCCTTTAGCAACTGACAAAGCCATAAGATCTCAGCTGCAGAAGTAGCTAAACACCTATACTCAGCTTCTGTGTTACTTCTGGAATTAGTTGGCTGCTTTTTAGCTGACCATGAAATTGGATTTTCACCAAAAATTATGCAAAAACCATTGGTAGATCTCCTTTTATCTGGATCAGCAGCCCAATCAACATCTGTATAGCCAGTAAGAGCAGTAATACCCTTTGTAAAGTAGATGCCTTGTCCCAATATGCCTTTAACATATATGAGAATACTTTTTGCAGTAGTCAAGTGTGCAGTAGTTGGTGATTGCATAAACCGACAAACTTGATTAACAACATATGCAATTTCATGTCTAAACCATGTTAAATACTAAAGAGAACCAACTAATGATCTATATTTTGTAGAATCAGAGAGCAAATCTCCATCTGTAGCACTCAATTTTTGTACCTGGTGTACATGGAGAAGTGCAAGGTTTGGAACCCATCATATTTGCCTTCTGAAGCAAGTCCAAAGCATATGTAGTTTGATATGCAAATACACCCTTGTCATTCTTCTTAACCTCCATTCCTAAGAAATAGTGCAAAGCGCCTAAATCTTTAACAGGAACATACCTATTGAAATACTGAATGACATAGTCGCAATATGTAGTTGAGCTGCTAGTGATGATAATATCATCAACATATACTAACACAATAGTAATCATATTTCCTAGTTTTTGGACAGATAATGAAGTATCATCTAAAGAAGATACAAAACCCAATTCCATTAGAACATCATGCAATTTATCATACCAAGCTCTAGGGTCATGTTTCACTCCATAAAGAGACTTGTTCAATTTTCAAACATAGTCGGGTTGAATTGGATAAACAAAACTTGGAGGTTGAGTCATGCAAACATCTTCTTGTAAATCTCCATGAATGAAAGCATTACTCACATCTAATTGTTTTACAACCCAACCAAAATTCACTGCGATAGAAATAACAAGTCTTATAGTTGTAGGTTTAACTATAGAACTGAAAGTTTCTGAGAAATTACGGCCTTCTATCTGATTATTTCCTTTAGCTACCAGTCTTGACTTATGAACATCAGCATCCTCATTGGATTTATACTTAGTTTTGAACGCTCATTTACTACCAATAACGTTATAAGAAGGATGTGAAGGTACTTTAGTCCAAGTTTTGTTTTTTCAAGAGCATCATGTTCTTTAACCATTGATTTTCTCCATACTAGTTTCTTTTTGGCTTGAGAAAAACATGTTGTTACTACCTCAGAAATAACACTATGATAAGCAGCAGGTATGCCATACTTGGTTGCAAAATAAGATTTGGGTTTAAAAATACATGTTTTTGCCCTACCGGTTCTCATAGCATGACCGGTATCAGTAATTGGTAGAGAAGAAGTATCATCAGAAGTGGATAGAATGTTGGATGAAATAAGAGAAGCATCAGTAGTAGCCGGTTTGTCTGTAGTATCAGTAGTAGCTGGTGCGTTTGAAGTATTAGATCGTACTGTCAGAATTCGAAGAAGTAATAATGTCAACAGACTGATCAGGAAATGATATAGTTGGCTGCTGAAAATTTGTTGCAGTAGCTGGAAATTATTCTTCATTAAACACCACATGTACAGAAATATAAACTCTCCCTGTAGTATTGTCTAGACATCTATACCCTATATGATGTGCACTGTATCCTAAGAATATACAAGCCTTACTTCTTGGCTATAATTTATTAGTTGTATTTGGCCTTAACCAAGGAAAACAGTTGCAACCAAAACTCTTTAAGTGCAGATAGACTGGAGACTTGTGATATAATACCTCACATGGTGAAACAAACTGCAAATATTTTGCTGGAAGTCTATTTATCACACAATTAGCATTTTGAAGTGCATCAACCCAATAGTGATCTGACAATCCTGACTGAAACAAAAATACTCTTGTCACATCCAACAAATGCTTATGTTTTGATTCTGCTCCCCCCTATCATGTTCAGGTGTATGAGGACAACTGAGCTCATGACTAATACCATTTGATGTCAGAAAATCACCTAAGTGTTAACAAACTCACCACCACCATTTGTTCTTATTGTCTTAATGTGAGTTTTTAATAACTTTTCAAAATAAGCTTTTAAATGAAAAAAGATATTCTTAAAATCAGCTTTAGTTTTAAGACGATAAATCCCATTAGAATCTTTAAAAATCATCTACTATGTTAACATAAAATGGTAGGCAGATACAGAAGTAGTAGAAGCAGGACCTGATAAGTCTAAATGCAACAATTGCAGGGGATAAGTAGATATAGAACTAGAAACAACAAAAGGAAGTTTATTACTTCTTGCTAACTTGCGCTCATTACAAAAGAGTTGCTTATTACAAACATCAGATAATTACACAGTTTTGTAAATTTTGGAAAAAGACTGAAATGAAGGATGAGCTAATCTCTTATGCCATGTAGTTGCCGAGGTCTTGACACAAGAGAAAGCTTTAGGTAATGAATATGTAGGTGTTGAAGTAGTTGTTGAATTTTTCTTTCTTGATTGAGTTGTATAGAGAGGATATAGTCCATTCTCAGTTCTCCCTTGAAAAATAGTCTTCCCCAACTTGAGATCCTTGACAGAATAACTATTATAATCAAAAGTAAGAGAACAACCATTATCAGTAGCAAATTTATGAACTAAAATGAGCTTTTGTGATGTTTTAGGTATATGATAAATGTTATTCAGTCTAAACATATGATGTGGCAGATTTTTTTTTGAATTACCACTATGAGATATAGCCATACCTTCACCAGAAGTTGTAGAAACCTTGTCAGAACCATGATAAGAAGTAACATTTTGAATGTTCTGCATATTTGGTGTAAGATGATGATTAACACCAGAATCAAAATACGAAGGACTCTCTCCAAGTATACCAGCAGATGCCATCATTGCAGTGTGATTATGTGGTTGAATATGGCCTTGATAAGAAATTTTGTTTTATGCCTGCATTCAGCTGCTTCATGACCATACTTTCTACAAATTGACAAGTAGGTCTACTACCACTTGTATTAGGAGAATAATATTAACCAATATTATTGTGAGGAAAATATGAATTACCACCATAATGAGATCCATAACCATTATTATTAGAAAAACGACCACCACCTCTTACTTTGTAAAAATGATTTCTACCACCACGACCTCCAAAATTATTAATATTAGATCTACCTCTTCCAGCACTAGAATTGTGAGAAGTAAAACCTTGTGATGAATTATTAGTGGTAGATGAATTGGTATTAGCCACAAAGGCTTTTGAATCAGTAATAGTAACTTTCTTTAATTCAGAAATTGAGATTTCTTCGCTCAATAACAGGTTATGAAGATTTCGGAAAGAAACAAGTGGATCTTTAAATCGCATAGTAGTATAAAAAAAAGCATATTCCAGTGGCAAACCTTTCAACACATATACTAACAATTCACTATCACTAATCGGAACACCACAAGCAGCAAGAGAATCTTTAATACGACCAATTTGAGAGATATACTTAGTTACAGGTAGTTCTTAGCTTTACATTTTGTAATTGTGTTCTCAATTGAACAACATGAGCAGAAGAAGAACATCCATACCTTTTTGAAAGGATTCTCATAGATCTTTAGAATAGTCGCAGCAGCAATATATGGAAGTAAATAAGAAGATATTGAGTTGTTAATGAGAAGCATAAGTGTGTTATCATCATCAATCCAAGAAGTATATGTTGGATTAGTGGTTTGAGTTGCTTTCGCATCGGCATTTGCAAATTCAGGAGGCCATGGAATTCCACCAGTAACATAACAAAGAACATGAAATTTCTTGTAATCGGATTCTTCCAAGTATGATAGTTATCTTCTTGAAGAGGAAGAGAAGAAAAGGGTACTGGTGCAATTGATGTCGCCATTAGAAGAGAATCTGAAGAAATTTTTAAGATTTGATATGAAATATCTTCAAGAAAACGAAAGAAAAAAAAAGGATCGAGAAGGTTGAAAACCCTAGATCTAGTCTAATACCATAGTTAAGGAATTACAGGCTGAATTCATCGAACAACACAGAATACAAACATTTCTTTATAAAGCAAATAGAGGTGACCGGTGACTAACAGTGATAGACTAAACCGACAAAGCAGAAACAGACAGGTGTCCTAAGCTACTGGTCATAACAAAAATAGACAGAAGTACAAAGTGTAACCAGAATGTAAGAAAACAATAAATCCTCACTACTATCTCTACTAACACGCACATGATTGATCTAACGGGCAGGAAAGTTATTGGTCACAGTTCGATCCTCTCATGCAAAACTATGTATGCCCATGGACGGAGCCAAGATTTCTTGGTTGGGGGTGCAACAAATTAGGCTAAAATCCCAAACCAGGGCATCCTGTCATGAATGTTAAAAAATCATAATGCTAAGCTTTTGGATTTATCTTAATGGAATACCGTTATTGACGGTTAAGATTACTCGTGTGTTTTGTACATTTCTATTTTATTTCCTTTCCTATAACTGTACGGTTCAGTGTCCTCCACGTGTATTAATCTTGATCAGTTCGTTAGTTATCACCGACTGTACCTGACACTATAAATAGGTGGTTTGTCTCTTAAGTCTGTAAGGTCTGAGATATTTTCTCTATGTGTTTTATCTAATTGAAATGAGTGTTGTTATGGTATCAAGAGCCATACAACAGCTTCATAGCTTCTCAAAGATCTAGTAATGGCGGTGTTTTCTTCTCAACATAGTTTCGATTGAGAATTTACATTCATTTCTTTCTTCAAATCTTCGTGATTGATGTATTCATCACTTGTTTTAACACAGTTCAATGTTTTTCTTAATTCATCTGTTTTTTTATATGTTTCTTGACTTTCTTATCTGTTTTTCTTGCTTATTCCAGGCAATCTTGATCATTGTTGAGGTGTTTTCTTACTTCAATTGTGTTCTATGTTCATGATTGCATGAATTTGGTTCTACTTCAGGTATGGAAGACCCTACTGCTAATGCTTTTTCTCGAGTTTCCTTAAGTAATCTTCAGAACTTTGTTATTCTGAAGCTGAAGGAGGATAATTTTGTTACATGGAGAAATATTCTTCAACCTGTCATTCAAAGGTATAGATTAATGAGATTTCCTGAGGGAGCCATGGCATTGTCCTCCACAGTTTACTAATCCACGTAATCAGGCTAATGGCGTTAAGAATTCTACACGAACTGGAAAGATGAGGATTCAACAATTCTTATGTGTCTTCATTCTTTGATTTCTGATTATGTCATCATATACATCTCTAATTCAAGTACTTCTCATGAATTATGGACTAGTATTGAGAATCGATTTGGTAGATCGTCCTCCACTCATTCAATTCAACTTCGAAAAATAGTTACTGAAAAGGAGGGGGTACCGATATATACCACCAACTTTTAAATTCGTGAACCTAGTTGATTAGCTTACTTAAACAATCTCACAAATCAATATTCAAGCAACAACCCGAGTACAGTTCTTTGTTCAATAAACGAATCCTGACAAGAACAATTTCTTGTAGATCTCAACAGAGATGGATTCACTCAAGGGTTAGAATCAACAAACTTGCAATACTTTAATTATATATTGAAAAAGCAGGGGTACCGAAATACTACCAACTTATCGTTTGGGCTCGTGTTCAGATCTGGACGATCTCAAAAATCAATATCCAAATCTGTATAACCTGAGTTTGGATCATGAGTGATCAGTCCGACACAAGACAAGGTCTGGTAAATCCAATGGATGGATTGGGGACAATGATCAGGTTAACGATAACATACTTCTTTTGTTTGCTTTAATTATATAATCAGTGAATATAATGCGGAAAGTAAAGCACACAAGGCACCCGAGATTTTTTTAACGAGGAAACTACAACCTGTAGAAAAACCTCGGGACCTCGTCCAGATTGAACACCGCACAATACAAACTATCTACAAACACTAGCCTACTATAAGACTTCGGTCTGGGATGTAGCAGAGATCAACTCTAACCCTCCAAGCGAATTGGCTACTGTCGCACTCCTTAGGTCTCTAGATCCCCCAAAGATCGTCACGCACTTGATTCCCCTAGCTGACGTCCTTTACAGGCCTGGGAGTTGCTTTAACCGCTGTTAAAGGCTTGTGTCAGTAATTCCGGCTTTGCAACCTCAATTATCAACTGTATGTTTGAATTGTCCTTTATTGACATACACAAAGTGACTTCCTTCGGATTACTCCAGGTCATACGGAAATCTACTTACAAGCGGGGGCTGACAAGTAAACCGAGTAAACTATGCCCAACTTGTCTCTACCTCAGTTGTAAAAATAAACACTTAAGAAACTTATGCAACTGGATCTAACTAGGTCTTACAACACTGAGTGCAGCCGTGCGTTGCTTCCTTTCAACCCTGTGTGTAACGTATCAGTTATTGAATGGCCTTTTATCTGTTAGGGCATTGTCCGGTCAAACCCACTAGCATTGGTATGTCAAGCTGGTTGTCGATTATGGGTATCAAAACTCAATCTTGATTTAGCCTACTAGAGTTTAGATTTCGGAATTGGGATATAGACAAAGTAGTAGAGACCTTGAAGACAAAGACTGTGAAGACAAAAAAGACATCAATTATTCTTCATCGACAAAAGGTTAGTAGAAGTTATGACTATTATGGAAATTATTCTATTCTACTTATTCTATTTTTCGAAATAGTCGGCTACTTTAGTAGAGATACTAATAGCGATTGAGATCGTGTTCTTGTCTACATGACCATTTGTTATGTTGGTATTTGTTCCCACGAATACTAAGTTTAGAAGAATGCATGAGATAGATTCGATACCATTTGTATATTGCAATGGTTTGCTTGAAAATCACTTATTGGATATGGATGAATCTAAAGGAGTACTCTTGAGCAAGAGTCCAGTGGATTATAGCTGAGGGCGTCTAACACGTCTAAGTACTGGCCCAGCCCAGAACTTCCAGCGGATCCAAGCTAAACCCTAACATGAATAACGACGGTTCCCGAACCGGTTCGTGAACAGTGACTTGGGATTTTCTCCTGAGTTCCAAAACATCAATTTGTACACGTACATGTACGTGAACCTCAGATTCGATGTATTTCGTCGTAATTCAGGAGGACGGTTTGCGAACCGGCCAAGGTGAATATTCTCTGGAATTTTCACACGGGTTAAACTTTGACTCCTTTATCTCTTATTTGGACTTGGTTATCACGAAATATCTTTTGTGGTTCATCTAACGAATCTCAATGAGTCAATAAGATAAAGATTATCTCTGGTCAGTTGGATTTCTATCTTGAAGTGTTTTTGAGCTAACAAAACACTTGACAGATAAATGTTAAAAGAATTCCAATTGAGATAAATCTCTGTTTACTTGGTTTACAAGTTAGGATTTCCTAAACTTGTGGGACAAGTAACTAGTTGCTTAATTCCAAAACAACCTATCTTATTGAGTGCTATATAAATAGAGGATTATGGGACGAAAAACCGCAAGCATCAAACATATGTGAGATTTCTCTATGGAATTGATCGTAAACTCTTTTCACATCGGTGAATGCTTGTTGTGGTATAGTCATCCTCTATTAGGTAGCAGTTCCTCTGTGGGAATTACCTAACGACTATAAAGACTTCTCTTGAGAGTTGGGAAGCACAGGTAGGAGATTGAGACCTTAGTGGTTGAAATCGGAGTAACTTGTAACCTTGGTAACCTGATCACGTTCTTGTATATTCTACGGTCCTTCTCTTCTGATATAAGGCCATTCAAGAACTGATACGTTATGCACAGGGTTAAGAGGAAGGAACGCATGGCTGCACTCGGTGTTG
>JAJJMA010316899.1:0-10821 GCA_023529015.1 Papaver nudicaule
ACTTTGGGGAGCCAATTAGGGTATCAGTGGTTCAGTTTTTAAGTCGGTCCTATGAACATCTGACCTTTATGAACTTGTTTATTGCAGTCCTTGGAAAGGACTAGGAAACCTTAAAAGGATGAATGTCATGCTAATGCCAACACAGCAAAGGAGTCTAAATATGGTAAGAATGGTTTTGAGTGTGTCTAAACCTTTTGGGTCCTTTTAAACATGAGCACATGACGCACATTCTACAATTTTTGAAGCTAAAATTTTGGCTTTCAAAGCGGCTCGTATAGTTATATTCTTTTTGTGACTCCACAATGGCTTAGCAAGTCTTGGTATGAATTTTATTTGGGTTGTTTTAGTGCAGAATGAGGTTAAACATCAACAAGTTCGGTCATTCATTGTTGCCATTGCCAGACAAATAAGAGTTTGCGTGGCTGAATCATTCTTGCTAATGTCAAGTTCCTGGGCCTGGAAAACAAGCTCAGAGCCGCGAGGATGTGAAACTGGGAGTTTATCTAAGAGCACAAAAGGGTGACATTCTGGACGGACAGATAGCAGTGCACCTACAAGAGCTTGCTCAAACAGACAAGTATTCCTGTTATCATTGTGATTTCAAGCCTAATCTTGCACCATTGGTGACATTGTTTCAGAGTCATTTTCGACTCATATATCTCGTAGGCTGGATCTCTCAAACTCACTATTTTTACTGAAACATATCCCTTGCACACATTTAGCATTTTTCAAGTCTTGCAAAGTATTTTTGCTTGTGCCACCAAGAAATACACTACAAGGGGACAAAGTCATGCGAACCGTTGTTGCTTAACCAGGTAATGAGTTCAGCGTGTCACATCATCAGCGTACTGCCAGAGAGGATAATTTTGTTTATACAGTAATTATTCTGTAGTCAAAACTGACGAACACGGCCTTAATTAGTCGGCCCATTTTACTCGACTTTCAAGTTATATGGTATGCTCCATATTTGTTGCTTTCATTTTGATCCTGAAATCCATCTATGTTTTCTTCACTGCAAACGATAATCCAATTCTAGTGCACAACTCCAATTCTAGGCTTTCATTGTCAGGTCACAGCTCAAAAGCCAAGAGATAAACAAACAAATTGCAAGACCATCTAGCAGTTAGATCAGAAATAGCTAGTAAAGCAAAGAAAGAATGACAAGATACTAAGCTAAACTCCTCAAACGATCCTTTGTAATCATAATCAGGAGAGCTTAAAAAAACCAAAAAATCTTCGCCCCTGATGCCTACGTTTCTAGGATTGCAGTAAACTACAGTATGCTTGAAATATGCTCCTGATATTCTTGAAAACACACTATTTTTACTGAATCATATCCCTTGCTAAGATTGGAACCTGTATAGTTGCTCAAAAACTTCAGAAACCTGGTACACCTGCAAGATTAAGAGAGTACCAATTTGCGGAGCTACAACATCAATATAAACTGCAACAGCTTAGGCTTATCTACAAACCAAGCTAAGTATCACTGTCCCTACTGATTTTATAATCTATCATGGCAATATCTAGCTGAATGATTAAGAGTGAGTTAGTCATACTGTTAACCTGCAAAAATAATGATTAAACAATGGGTCTGTACGAACAAATATCACCATGATGAATTGGCTTTAAGGTCTTCTTTTGCACAAACCTGTAAAATTAATTTCTGAACAACTGCCGTAACTGCAGACGAAACTCCAGAAGGGCAGAAGAAAAGTAAGGCACTTGATGGCTCATATCATAATGTTGTAGAATTTCTGCAAACAAAGGATTTCTCCAATCCTTTTATAACAAGGACAAGGTTACGCCTCAAACACAGTTTCTTTCATATACCTAGATTTTCCTAGATTCCAATTGGTGTGGGAGAGAATTTTGTGCTTGGGTTGGAGTCTAGAAAGTCGGGCATCAGATTTTCTGTGTTGCAATTTTTCTATTCAGTTGGTTTGGATGTAGAGCATCAAGGTATAGGCAAAAAGGATCCAATTTTCCCCCTAGCAAAATCAAAACTGTCCTAAGATAACCAAAATCATAAACATTCTGAATACCGAAACACGAAACCAAAATAGTAAACTCTCTGTACAAAAATCAAAATTTCTGCAGAAAGGGCAAACATAAAATTCTAAGAAGAAAACTAGCTAATTCCTAATAACATGAAACTGAAGAAGCCGTAGCAAAGTTAAAGTTAGCATTAGCATGGATACATGTTGATATTGCTGCAGGATAGTTGCACAAACTTCAGAAATCTGGTACACCTACAAGATTAAGAGAGTACCGATGTTACAGAGTATAGAACTTGAGATACTTAGACTTAAACAGGAGCTACAACAAACGATGGACATGTATGGCAAGGCATGCAAAGATGCGATCTCAGCTAAACGAACTGTAAGATTCTTCCTTTTTGAGGTTTAATTTTATACTGAACTCATGTTATACCGTCGAAATGTGGCCTAAGCTAGTACAAAGAAATTATATGGAGTCTAACTGTGTTGTATGGTTTTTTTAGGCTCATGACCTGCAGAGATGGAAGACTGAGGAAAATCTGAAATATGAGCAGGCCAAGGCAGCTCAACAGAAGGCACTTGAACTGGCTAAGATTGAACAGTTAAAGACCCAGGAAGCTATTGAAGCAGCAATGGAGTTGCAAAAGGTAGCACAAATGGAAGCTCGTAAAGCGATGGAAGCGGAGATCAAATCCCATTGTGAGGCAGAAGAGAAGAACAAAGTCGTTAGTTCTTTTGATTATTGTAGGTACAGAAAGTATTCAGTGCAAGAGATTGAAAATGCCACTGATAACTTCGCGGAACACTTGAAGATTGGTGAAGGAGGATACGGACCTGTATACAGATGTTCTATCGACCACACACCTGTTGCTGTTAAGATTCTAAGATCAGATGCAGTAGAAGGAATGCAACAGTTCCAGCAAGAGGTATGTATCGGCAGCATACTTGGTAATAGAAGTAAATCAAATTCATCCATATACACAAGAGTAAACTCGTGTATGAGATACTCGTTGGTGAGATTTATGCTCGCGCAATGATATCTCCAGCTGAAACTCTCATTACATGAAAACTTAAGTTCATGTAGCTGAAGTTGGGGTGCATTCGACGACCCAGTTTATCAAAGTCATGGAAATATTTCTTTCTAAGATTTCATAATTATGACTTTTCTCAAGGTTCTCTCTCTAACTGATGATGCAGGTTGAGATATTGAGCTGCATTAGACATCCAAACATGGTATTGTTACTAGGAGCCTGTCCAGAAAATGGATGCCTGGTCTATGAATACATGGATAACGGTAGCTTAGATGACCGACTATTTAGAAGAGGAGAACTCCACCAATTCCATGGAACATAAGATTCAAAATAGCTGCGGAAATTGCAACAACACTTTTGTTCCTTCATCAGACAAAGCCAGAGCCGCTTGTACACCGGGATCTTAAACCCGGTAATATACTCTTGGACAGGAATTACACAAGTAAGATCAGTGACGTGGGGTTGGTCATTGGTGCCACCGTCGATGGACGATAATGTAAAACAATATCGAGTGACATCAGCAGCAGGAACATTTTGTTATATTGATCCAGAGTATCAGCAAAAAGGAATGTTGGGAACAAAGTCAGATGTTTACTCATTGGGGATTATGTTGCTTCAAATTATTACAGCAAGACCTCCTATGGGTTTAGCGCATTACATTGCAAGAGCTATAGAGAAGCGTACCTTTGTGGATATGTTGGATCCATCAGTTCCAGATTGGCCTGTCGAAGAAGCCCTTGCGTTTGCAAAAATTGCGATCCAGTGTGCTGAGTGGAGGAGGAGTGGAGGAGGAAGGACAGGCCAGAACTTGGCACTGTTGTTTTGCCAGAGCTTAACAGATTAAGAGAACTTGGTATGAGTGAATCAAATGAAGCCAGCCTCTATAGCCACGCACCTTGGTCGTACACTGTACATTCACGACCTGTATCATCAGTCACAAGTCAGGTAAGTCAAGTAAAGGAAAATAATTTTAACCAGCGTTAGATACAAGTCATACACATAGTCTATGCATATTCCTTGCTTAGATTGAAAATACATCTTTAAAAGCTTGTAAGCTATTAAACCAGCTAGATTCAATAACAACCCATTTCCGTTGAGCAGTCGACAACTCCTGCACATTATGTATCTTCTTACACATTTTTGTTTCTATGTGTGAACAATCAGGCAACAACAGCGAAGAGTTTCATGTTGGGAGCCCCATAAAGATCATCCTTGGAAGAACAAAAGCAACAGGCCTTTGGAGTACATCCAGGAAGGTTTGTGAGCAAACAGCAATTTACAGTCAGGCGATGATTGAAACAAGCAAATGTGAAGGGAAAGATGACAATAATAGTAAGGTTATTGTGTGTAATATCATCGAATGTTGCTGTACTTACATTTTGAACTTAAGATAGAGAGTGATGGATGCATTTTGTTTCTGAGGGGCTGTTGCATAATACATTCTTGAAACAAGCATTTTTTTCAGTACCTCTTTGTTCAGACATTGAAACAGGTTCATATATCATGAATCAATATTCGGGCAATTAATCTTACTGATACAATTGAGAGGTGTCATCAGGGTAGAAATGTCACCTAAGTTGTATAACAACCGAAGAGCCTTAAAGATTTGGTTTTCTGAAGATTTTATACAATATTCTGACTGTAATATAATACATCTCAAATTATCAATATGTATATTGTTGTAATGGGCAGCAGAGAACTGTGAAGAACTTATACATGCCTAGAGTGTGCGAGAATTAAATAAGAAAATGTAGCATTTATGGACCTTTGTTCAGTAAGTTAAATTATGATGCCTCCATTCCTGAGCGTAATGTATGATTTGGGGTAAGCCTAGAGTGCGGGAGCAGAAGCCTTGTCACTGTGGATACTTTCTGTTTCTCCAGAAATGCTCTGATCGCAGTGTACTCATATGTAAATCCATCAGCTGCTATGTATGGATCTTCCATTATCTCCTGCAATACCCAAAACAGTGAAACATGTAAAAAGCGAATAGCAGAGAAATATTTTTTTACATAAGAAAATCATCTTGTGTTTACGACAGTCACCTGAAGAATAGGGCAGAAGAAGCTCGGAGTATCAATATTGCCTTTCTTTAGCTGGATGGTGGCCAGATTTGAAAGCTTTTCGAGCACCGGCAAAACTGTAGATTCAAGATCAGGTCTGTCTCTGCATCTAAGTTTACAACACTGTAACGCAATGCAAGCTAATTCTTCGGCCTCAGCAAGTGGCCAATCTGAAATTGACTTGTCTAAAACGTCATGAAAGGAACCACTTTTAATCACATTTTCAATAGCCGCAAACAACCCATTTGGACGTCGACCAGTCAAAAGCTGCATTATAATTACCCCAAAAGCATATACATCTGAGTTGGGTCGGAGTGTACCAGCTCTATAGTATTCAGGATCCATGTAATTTAGTGTACCCGCAATACTAGAGTTTCTATACTCTGTAACATCGTCAGGCACAAAGGAGGATACAAATTTAGCTAGCCCAACATCTGAAATTTTTCCCCTAGCAAAATCAAAACTGTCCTAAGATAACTAAAATCATAAACATTCTGAATACCGAAACATGAAATTTTAATAATCAAAATTGTAAAATCTCCATACAAAAACCAAAATTTCTGCAAAAAAGGGAAAACATAAAATTCTAAGAAGAAAACTAACTAGTAATTCCTAACAACATGAAACTGAAGCAGCCGCACCGTAATTAAAGTTAGTAGTAATCCTAGAAAATTTAGAAAGAGCATCATCAACAGAACCTACAGCAAAAACCTCACGCTCACGGTTCGTATTCTCAACAAGAACAATCCTCTCATACTCCTCTTCATTAGCCACACGATGTTGTTTCTTCTTCATAATTGTTAATTCTTCTTCACGATACTTCAGCAATGCAACGACAGTCACTTTCGGTACAGGTTTTTTCACAACCTTTTCTAATTCTTTTTCTTCCAGCTCTGTTAATATCTTGATTTCAGCTTTTCTTGCAGCAGATTTAGCTTTTTTCTCTACTTCGTCTTCTCTTTTCTTTGCATATTTTGCGTCTTTTTTCCAATTGTATTTTCCTTCCTCATAAGTTTTTTCTTCAGAATCATAAGTTTGAGTTTCTTCTTCTGAATAAAATTGAAATTCTTCTTCTGAATCAGAATGAGTTTCTTCTTCTTGTTCTGGTTCAATTTTGACCATAATTATCATCTTTTCTAAATCAGCTTTTCTGTTGAAACAGATCTTCTTCCGTGTCTCTGATTTCTTAGGTGATTTCTCCCTTTTCCTGCAACCCTGTCTTCCGCGACTCCCTTGTTTCCCACCACCATTCCCTTGTTTCCCACCACCACTAAAAGAACCGAACGGCGGCATCTCGAGTAGTTTCTGACCTAATTGAAGACGATCTACTGAATTTTCCTTAAACTTAATGGTGATTCACAAAAGAGAAGACAATGATTTGATGAATTATGAAGAAACTAAGGTATAAATACTGATCGATCTTTCAGAATTAGGAAAGGGTTTATATATGGTAAATCCTAAAAAGAATAGGACTAAAATTTGGAAATCAAGATGCCAGCAAAAGAATACACGTGCGCGTCTCACGTGCATCTGATCCCGACACGACTTGGACGCCCCTGACCATGGGCTTCATACTGAGTGCCTACGACCACTGCACCATCTGCTGGTTTTTGTTCTATAATGAACATACTATATATATCTACACATTTTAACATAAAATTATGTTAACAAAGATCCATTTCATCTAATTATTAGGTTTAATAATACTTATACGATACAAGAGAACCAATTTGACCGTAAAGTTACAAATTTAACTTACTAGGCAGCGTTCAACAGTTGACCCACGATGTCTTTCTGCTTATAAATAACACGTTATATATTTCAGAACATTTTTAGTCTATTTTGCACAGAAATGAAACACAACTATATATAACTATTGAAAAAATATATGTATATACGTGTCCGCGGCCTATTTTATTCATAACTTACTTGTATCCGCGTCCACATCTTCGCGTCTATGTCTGTGCAACCCAAGTGCTGTGTAAGCCTAACTGACGGGGGGTTGCGGACCTGCAGTCCTCTGGGACTTTGAACACGACACATTGAGCATTTTTCGAATACTTGTGTAGTACATCGGTTTTTCCTCTTTGGTGGTAACTTTGGGACAATGTTTTAGTGTGCTTTTTTCTTTGAGGACGGATCTTCTCATATGCTTGATTTAACACTATCTGACTCGAAAATCTCCACCGTCAGATCCATAAATATGAGTGGTTTATATCTGTTACTTTAATTACTTTAAATCTAAATAGATCCGGAACTCGTGAACCAAAATGTCAATACTTCCTGCTCTTTTTCTTCTCCTTCTTCTTTCTCCATTCCTGAGATATCTCCGCCACCTTCCATTTGCCATGAAAATCTCAAGTAAGCACAAGCAATAGCCATGGAAGTAAAACCAAGTGTAGACATAATTGTAGCATCTAAATAAGTAAGTTTTTCTGATTGTTTACGTGTTAATTTCTCTGATATTCTTATTGATATTTTATTCAATTCTTCTGAATTTCAACGACGATGATGAAGAATAAGACGGTGACGTTGATGATGAATTTGGTTTTAATTCCTGGAAATTGGTATTGTTTGCTCAGTAATTCTAATAAGTGGTTTTTATTGTTTCTTCTCTTCTAATATGAAATAAACAGTAAAAGCTGTATTTTTTTTGTTAGAAAAATGATATGATTTGCTCAGTAATTCTAATAAGTCGTTACCATCAAGGTACGAATCCAAAAAGCATGTCATCCAGGAGATGCATGGCTTAGACATAACAAGAAGTGACCTTGTAGCTAAGCTAAAGATCTTCGATCATGAGCGAAAAGATAACCCCAAATCTATCGCTTTTGAGGCTGTGAGCACTCCGTGCACCTCCTCACCACAGAAATCGTCTTGGGCTGATGAGTGCACAGACCCTGACGATGAAGAAGTGGACACTGAACTGTCTCTGATTACACAACAGCTGAAAGATCTTCTCAGATCTAGAAGAGACAGACAATTCAGGGGTAGAAGACCCTTACCAGCTTTGAAACCTAATCCAGACAGGGATGAGGATGATTTAGCTGAGGTGCAATGTTTCAAGTGTCGAGGCTTTGGACACATGAAAGACGTTTGCCCGAGTAAGGAATACTTCAAAAGGGATAATGCTCTCTCCGCTCGATTCGATGATATGCCTGATCAGCATGAATTCGAATTAGATTTTGGAGAAACTGCTTTAATGGCAGGGACTTCAGATGAACGATCCAAACATGATGCTTTGAAAGACATTTTAATTCATCAGTTGATCGACAAGAGCGAGAACCTTGTTCAAGAAAAATATCAGTTAAAGTCTGATCTTGAAAAGGTAGAGAAAGCCCTTCTCCTGAAAGATCAAGAACTTAAGAAATTAAGTGATGATCTCTCCTCAACTTTGTCCTTAAAGGATAAAGAGATTGATACCCTAAGGGATGATCTCCAAAGGCTATCTGGTAGCTCAGATAAAGTAGCAGCAATGCTATTTGGTCAAAAAGCCTTTGGAAATACCAATGGATTGGAGTTCAATAGTAACACTAACACCAAGGACAATACTTTCATAATGGATGGATCCAGTCTTCCATCTAATGAAACACATAAAGGTGTACCTGAGAAAGCTAAACCTCAGGATGAAAAACCTTCCAAGAATTGTCAGTACTGTGGCAAATCTGGACATGTCCAAGGAAGGTGTCGGCTTTTTAAGGGAAATAGGAAAGCTGTATATAAGCTTCAAGCCGATATGGATAGGATGAACAAAGCCCTGAAGCAATTCAAGGGAGCGTTGAAAAACGTGGAAAGTTCAAGAGGAAATGACAAGGGTAAGAAAAACTCTCAGCCCGAATCAGTCGTTAGCAACCATTCTACAATCAACACCCCATGTGAGTCTAGTACTCACACTTTAACTGCCTAACCACAGTTAGGGGATGCATCCTCACACTAGGACTTGTGTGTGTGAGGAATGCAGTTGATATCAGGAATTCGTTCCTGGTAAGGTGGTTGTTCAAGTCATACTGTAAAACATATTTTCAAGTTGAGATTACTCCATGAAAATTTTGTTTCTGACTGATAAAGTCTGTCCGACAAACTCCTGAAGTTTTAAGTTTGCGAAGCGGTTCTCGAACCGGCCCATCGCAGAATTCTGGAAGATTGCCTTAAGTCTTTCAGATAAACTAAAACTCACTCCTCTTGAAAGATATATATATATATATATATATATCGTTCATACATCCAGTAAGTCATAAACAAGATGACTTACCCTACAAGAAGTGTTACGAGGAGTTGCAAATGTGAAGCTGTAAAAGTTGAGCTCTGTGAAGGGATTTCAAGTAAGAGAAAGAGGACTCCTGCAGAAACTTTGGACTATCTCCACAAGTATCCTGATCCAGAGACTCATACTATAAACTCGAGAGAGACAATTGATGGATATACACAATTGAGGAAGTACTTTCTGTATAAAATCGATTACGAAAGGAAGAAAGCTTTATTCCATGAAGACAAAGCCAAACGCTTCAGGAAAAGCCATACTCATTATACATCATTGTTACGTGCTCTAACTGGTCTTTCTGAAGAGGAAGCTAGAAATAAGCACATCATAGATGACTTCTTTGATGAGGTCATATCTCGAGATGGTGAAGGCAAAAGTTGAGGTCATACAACTTTATTCGTGTCTTCATATGATTCAGTAGTTTGCCTTTCATGCTTTTAGAGTTTTTCAAGCATGTACTACTTTATTTCATTAATAAAAGCTCTTTTTAGATGTTATTAATGATGTTTGCAATACTTGATTTGTCTACCTCAATCTTATTGCAAAACATAGCTTTTTCCATTGCTTCGGTAGTGACGTAAAGATGTGTCTGTTTACAAAAGTTACGCTTTTTTTCTGTTGATTAAGAAACTTTTGATTATATGGTTTTTAGGGTTTTCTCAAACTCGGAATCATATAACTCTTTTTCCGAAAAAAGTGGCTAAGGAAAAGAGATTATCAACAAAGCAAAACTGGATAACATTCAATTGTTCTTGCCCATGTTCGTCTTTGTCAGTTGTTCTTTACTGAATAACACCACACGGGGGAGAGTTCTTTTGAACTTGCGCTTAATAACAAATCTTTTTGGGAGCGTGGTTGTGGAATATTGGGAGAAAGTGTATCTTTATTTCTCCAAAAGGTGAGAACTCAGGTATCTTGTTGTTCAGATTACCTAAGTATACCATCTTTAACTTGATATGCGAGTACTTGGCTTCACCTGTTCTTATAGGTGTATGAAACCCTAGTCTCAAACTACTTTGTCATATTTTTGTGACAAATAGGGGGAGAATACATATGGTTCTTGTTCTTGTGGTTACTGGTTGCATTACAGTGCATAACCATAGGGGGAGAACATCATGTGCTTACTTGTTGTGCTTTTCACAAAGTATCAAGTAAGGGGGAGTAATTAAAGCTAAGATCAAGCTTCGTATCAAGAATGAGTAGAATCACTTTAGAAGTTCTGATACACCAACTTCAAAGTTTGCTCAGATTCTTACTCTTACGCACAAACAACATGTGGGATGAGCATACCAAACCCACGTAAGCTTAAGCGTACCTTTATGGTTGTTTGAGCTGGTTATGTTGTGACTGCTGACTACGGATTCATCAACAAGATTTTAACGAACACATCAAGACTCAAAGGAGAAGTTGAAGAATTCAAGAAATCAAGAACTACATCTGGTTAGTACTTCATTGTATATTATTTGAAT
>JAJJMA010316913.1:0-12433 GCA_023529015.1 Papaver nudicaule
GGTAAAATATTGATCCATTGGTGTTTTTCAAAATCAGCCCACTCTCAACTCAAAATTCATCCCAATCAATCTCCATTTAATTTTTCCTCTCTTGCTCTACTCAAATTGTCTCTCAAACAAGTTCAATATGGTGAGGAATTTAACAACCGATCAAGATATTCAACCTACAAATGCTTTTACCGCCATATCTGTAGATGATGTTGTGGTTCTGGTCAAAACAAAACTGAATTATGGGCAAGAATTCTTGACATCTTCCACGTGCTTACTGGAAATCCTAATGGAAGAGATTTGAAATCAATAAAATCAAGATTCAAGACCATCAAAAAAGAGGAGAAGGTGTTCGTGGCAATTCTGAAAAGGAGAGGATACCGAGATATACCACCAACTTTTGAATTCGTTAACCTAATTGATTAGGTTACTTGAATGATCTCACAAATTTATATTCAAGCAACAACTCGAGTACAGTTCTTTGTTCAAGAACGAATCCTAACAAGAACAAGTTCTTGTAGATATCGTAGAGATGGATTCACTCTAAGGTTAGAATCAATAAACTTGCAATACTTTAATTATATAGATCAGCGAACTTGCAATGCTTTGGTCAAGGCAAGCCCTTGTATGAAGGTGTGCACTCCTCCTCCTGCAAAAGGTGAAATCCACGTGAAACAATAATTTTAATATATATATATATATATATACGTATCTCATCACCTATCCCCTTGTTAGTTGACGAATCCCCACATCACTATCCCCGTATCAGTATCCGTGCTTCATAGGTACTCACTGAAAAAGAACAATCTAAGCGAGAGCAAGAGGAAAGAGAGGCGGCTTATATGTATGGATCTCACACCCTATCCGAGACCACTAGAAAGTGGTATATAAACAAACAAAAAGCAATTTCGGAAAAGCAAGAATAAGCTCAAGCATATCAACAAAGAGAATCACAAGGAAAAGCTTCTTCTCAAGGATCACAATCATATAAGGACTATCCTCTTCTCATGCATATCAATTGTTACTACTAATTTATCCCATAGTATACTAACTGTTAAAAGAGTGGTTTTAAGATGTTAACTTGGACACAGATGACCCTCGTTCTAGGCACCACTTATGAACAATACAAGTTACCATTAGATGTCATCGTGATCATTCTTGTGAACATAAGATAATAACTGAAACAAGTTCAACCCAGATAAACTAAGATGAATTGTTAGAATCATAAGATAAATGCAACTAAGTTATCAATGAACACAAATAAATAGCGAGGTTCGGCACCGGAGTGCTTTACGTCCTCGGGTAAAAGACGATTCAATATTATTAAGGAATAATACAGTACAAGTAGTGTTTTCTCAGTATTGTATCTATGTGGTCACTTCTGATCTTTATGAGATAAAGGTTTTAAGAGCAAACAAAGGTATTGCTACTCATATGAAAATACTCTAAACCTCTATCCTTAAGAATACTGCGACCCCTTTATCTGTTGAGATTAGGGGGTATTTATAGTACTTCGAATGAGAGGGCCTTTTGCTATCCTTGGTTTCTTCAAACTTTCGATGTACCCTGCTGAGTCATCAGTCTTAGTTCCCCGCTACTTAGGCCAATCCCTTTACTCCACCTTATCTCTGAGGATTTTTTTTTGCTATCCTGGGATACTTCGATCTTATGATGTTCTGGGGACAAATATTCATTCTTCGGTCACCGCCTCCGTGGCTAATCTCTGCTCGACACGTCTCTTGGGGATTGGTTTTGTACAACGACGTTGTTGGATTCTGATAGACTGCCGTTTGTTTATCCTATCTTCGTTTGACAGGTGATCACTGAGCCATTTCTTCATAGCATTAAATGCGCATTTAATGTTGTGTTGACTACTGCTCCTGCCCCTGTCTATTCCGACAGTGCCTGTAATCGTAGGTCACATGATCTTTCTATCTCCACCCTTGATCCTTATCATCTCGTGATGAGATAAAGTGACCCAGGGTATGCTAGTCTCCTTCAGGGCTCAAGATACTTCGGTGAGAGACTCCTTTAGATGGTGTCACGTGTAGTCCAAGTTTATGTATTAACAGTTTGCCCCTTTTCTTTCAGTTATTGACGGGGGCAATTATGGAAGAAAACTCTCGTCTATGCCGCCATTGCACAATTTCGGAAAAGGTTGTGGTCCCTTCTTTCACGCTTTCCATAGTCATGTGTGAGTTTAGTTTTGTGTTTTTTGTGATCCTATAAAAGGTGGACTTTTGTATGAGATTTCCACCCCCATTTCCTTGCTTCTTCCTCCTAGTGCTGGTTTTTTTTCTTAGTTTGGATAATATGTTTGTGTTTCTTCTTCTCCTTTTAGTTTTTCTGTTTCTTTCTTCTTTGCTCCTCTTTTTTAGTGTTCTTATTTCTTCATTTTTCTTCGCCTTTTGTAGAAGTTTTGATGACAAGGAAACCGTTGAGTTCCAAGTCGAGGATTTCATCTAAGAAAGCCAAAGATGGTGCCTTGGATATGTCCAAATCTTCAGGTGTTTCTTCATCTTCTAAAGTTCTCCGTCGTTTTTTTGGGCTTTCTGATGGAGTTGTGGCTAGACCTGTGTTTTTACCTGGAAAAACAATGCACCGTCTCTGGGTACTTTCGTAGTGCTCGAGATCAAAGTCGAACAAGACGAGCCTAAACCAAGTCAATGGTCGTTCACGTCTTGCTTCGGTCACAGAGAGGATAGAGGTTGATCTAGGGAGGGAAACAACGAAGAAACTTGAGATCAGGTTGAGAATGTGTTTTGGGTGTAAGAGTTCAAGATCTCCGTCGTGAGGAAGACCGAAAATCTCCAAGGCTAGAAGTGTGTTGAATACTCAGGTTTGTTTGCTCTGAGGTTCTGGTGTTTTTTTCTGTGTTCTAGTTGTTCTGCCTTGGAAGATAGAGGAAGCCTCTATTTATAGTGTTGAACTCACCCTGATCTCTCGACAGAGAAGGTGGTGCTGAGTGGACATGTTCTACACGATTCTAGCAGTTACAAAGCACAACTCATGTCCTCCACTCCTTCACTCTTCCACGACTTCCACCTTCTCGTAACTGTCCATCATCTCTATCAGTTTCATTCTAACTGTCGTAGACCGCCCGACCAATACCCCTAAAGTTATCCCCCCGTGTGATGTTTTAATATCTCGAGTGGTATGCAGATATTGCATGGTTGTGTTGAGATTGAGTAGGCTTGTGTGGCTATGACTCTGTGGCCAACGTGAGTGTGGCGCCTTTAGAAATACGCATAGTGGGTGTATAGGAGTGG
The DNA here is from genome assembly GCA_023529015.1 of Papaver nudicaule. Classification (NCBI taxonomy): domain Eukaryota; kingdom Viridiplantae; phylum Streptophyta; class Magnoliopsida; order Ranunculales; family Papaveraceae; genus Papaver; species Papaver nudicaule. Next base: position 3,258 of record JAJJMA010316913.1, read on the forward strand.
CCCTGGCCGTTGGCCAAGGCCGGGGATTCATGGCGCCATGGATATGGCGCCATAGCGTGGAACCTTGGCCCTGGGCCAAGGTTGAGTTTTCATGGCGCCATGCATTTATGGCGCCATAGTCTTGAGATACCACGGTCTTGGCTAAGGCCAAAGCCAATCTTTGTTGTGGCGCCATGGTTCATGGATTTTTATGGCGCCATGGTTATGGTACATTAGACCATTAGACCATGGCGTACTTGAAGTCATGGCGTATTTATCCATGGTACATTAGACCACACTGAGTTTAGAGTGTGGTCTGCTTAAGCCTGTTTAGGCTGTTGCATGCCTCTCAGAGAGCTCTGGACAGGCCTAGAGCTGTGGTACTTCTGAGGCTTTCATTGAGACTCGGATGTTGAGTCGTATTTTGAGAGGAAATCCGTGAGGATGCGTCTCTGTTCACCCTCCCCCATGTACCATTGAGTAATCTAGTTCTGATATCGAGGAATTCGAGGCGATGTCGACATGAAGCAGATTAATGGGTTTATGTGCTGGTGGGGTCATTGGTATTGCACTATGATATCATCCTGTCCGCCAGGAGTTATAAGAGAGAACTCATAGAGAGTACATTCAGCTCATAGGATAGGTTGCATCCTGAGCTATAAAGATGTGCCTGAGTAGGCGATTGCCTTCAGATAAGGCGTAATTAGAGAGTAGTTTTACGATTTTGTCCCTCTTCCATTTTTTACCATCTACATTAAGTCCCCTGGTTAGTGTGGAACAATAATGTTTCATACTAAGCACTCGGATGGTGATAGCAACCTCAATTGTCTCAAGGTTTTTTATTCAGTGTTAGCAGAGGGTCGCGCAGAATGGACTAAAAGTAAATTCGTAAATACAGACGTGTTATTGGACAGGGATTCTTTACTTTTCCGGGTGACGTAGGATAAGGTAGGTGACAGAGTGACGAGGATTTCCTAATATGAGTTTTGGGGCGTCCTAGGCGTGGCCCCTACAGGCCTCGCAGTTCCATCCTCTGGTTGAGGGGGTTGGCTTTGTAGTCGTCTTGACTTGACCAAGGAGCTCCTAGGGTTTCTAGCTCCATGTAAACGCGAGATCACACTTTCGTGTTGTCACTGGTGTTGTTAAATGAAAGAAAAGGTGAAGGACTACCGGTTTCTTAGTTCGAATCCCTTCTTCTTCCTAAGAAATCTTCGAGAGGATCTCGCGTGAGTTTGTTGGCAGACTTTGACCAAGACTTCGAATGCAACGTCATTCCGTTTCTATCTTGCGTGGGTTCCGGGATTGAGTCAGCATCCCGCTCCGTGCGTGGCGCATCCAATTCCTAGGGTTCCGTAGTGTGCATATATATATATGCAGTGATTGTAATACTATAGCTCCGTCTTCATCCCCTTGTGTAAGTTTCTCTGTAGTGTGTGATTTTTTTAAGATCCATGGCTGGCAGTGATGACTCTGGTTCGTACCCACAGAGGAGAGCTTATACCAAATGGAGAGTCTCTGAGATCATGGCCGACGAGAGCAACTCTGGTTCGTCCCCGCAGAGAGAAGCTTATGTGAAGCGGAGGACGTGGATTCCAAGTCCGGTGAGTGCCTTCCTGTAATTTTATTACACGTGTACGCCTGTTCTCCTGACAAGGGTGGTAACGTTGCAGTGCAGAGTCATGGTGACTCGGAGTCGAGGTCGCTTGAGTGCTGGAAGGTCGAGTTTTGAAGAGGTTCCTCCGCCTGTTCAGACTCCAACAGGGGACCCAGTAAATCTTCTATCCCATCTTAGATTGGTCTTTTCCTTACGTTTTCTTCTAATTGAATGTTCTCCTCCCTTTCAGGGGGCGCAGCCTCGCAAAAAAAAAAAAAACGTGCGAGTATCCCTAAGAGGAAGAAATCTGTCCAGGGAGGCTCTCCGACCTATTCCCCGATTTCGGTCGTTGCTGTGGACGAAGACGGCGAGGATGGTGACGCTGATGATGCTGGTCCTTCATCTAATGGTGGTTCAGTTCTTGATGACGTTGGCCTAGGAATAGATGACGTCGACCATTCGAGAGCCGGTCTTCCTTTCACTACACGAAATTGACTTTTTAGCAACGGCGGTGGGCCGTTGCAAAAAATAAAAGCAACGACGAGTGGCCGTTGGCGGGACGCCGTTATTGTTAGTGTTGGGATAATTACAGCAACAGATCTGTCGTTGGTGTAATTATAATTACAGCAACACATGCATCTGTTGCAGTAATTATTGTCACGGATGAGACATGCCATCATACCGTGCCGCGTGGCAACCTACTGTAACGGTCTACCCGTTACGGTGTGCATTAACTGATAAAACAACTCTTAACTGTAACATTTATATCCAACGGTGCTTTGTGCAGTAACGGTTTATCCGTTTGCCAGCTGGCAGTTTTCTTAACTGTTTCGAAACACCCAGCACCGTTGCGTCTGCGCAACTGATACCTTAACTGTTAAAGTAACGGAATGTACTGATGGAACCTATTCCTTAACGGTTCAGCGCTTGCCACCTGTCCTTCTGTCGTAACGGATCCAACGACTTTTGTTCCCGTTAAACTACGGCGTGTAACGGATAAATTTTAACGGCTTAATCAACGTTTGTATTCGTGGGAAATGCATCTGTAACAGTTTTTAGGATTGCCACGTGTTTTTGCAACTAACAGATTTGTGTAACGTCTGTTATCGTTGGAAGAAACTGTATTATTTAAAAAAAAAATAACGCTAACAAGCGTTAAGCCTTACAATTGCACCTGGAATACAATTCATTCCGGAATCTGGAATACAGTTCATTTGTGAACCTGCAATACAGTTCTTTCCTGAACCTGCAATACTATACAATTCATTTCTAAACCTGCAATACTGAATCGAAATCCTGTAATTTTCAATTCATTCCCACTGAAATACATCCATTCTCATTCAGCTAACACACGCATTTCATTCAAACTTTGAAAATCATACAAACGTTTATACATCCATTCACTAAACTCATTCACAATCCTAAATTTATAAAATAGACATACATACATTTTTGCCTGTGTTTTTACTACTCGTAGATTAGAAGGTTGTGTGTTTCAGCAGTTTTCAGTTTATGCAATGTTCTGTAATGATACCTTGGATCAGAAGAAGCTTTTAGGACGCTGAATGGAGTAGTCAGTCGACCTCAGATGTGAGAGTTCTGTGAAACAAGGAAACAAAGCTTTGAGTTATCTATATAGTTGACAGAACATCCACTTGAATAACATAATATGACCCACTAACAGAATTGTCTATAATCATATCAATAACATGCAATATTGGGTATAACAAACAACTTCATCTTAGTTTAGGCTATGCGGTAAGGTAGCCGAAGCCCTGGCATACGCCTACGACATAATTATCATCTTATATGAAAGGGATAACAAGCTACATTAGCTCAAATATTTGACCACAGAACTAAACTGATAATAAGCTTAATTCTCATCTGTAACTGAGGCACACTAGCAATCATACACAATCATAGCTTAATTAGAGTTCATACCTGAAAATAACTACAAGGGGAAATCACCAAAAAGATTTGCGCCGGACGTTCTTCCACTTCTACAGCAAATTAAGACAAGTTATCAGCAAATATCATTGATAAATGAAATCAAACAGGATATCACAACTAAAGCATTCAAGAGATAATATCAGGTAATGAACAAACCTGAGATTAAAAAAGGAGACCTGCAGCAGCACCGTGGAATAACAAGAATGAAAAATAATAACAACAATGTCTTTAAAGGTTATCCAATGGTTGGAAGGAATTCATTCCAAAAACATTGCTAGTGGTTGGGAGGAATTCATTCCAACTCTTGGACAACCTTTGCAAGGACAATTTTCTCCCACTTCTGCACCTGCCATACCAGCAGAATCAACCCTAGATTACCTCCTCACTGATATTCTCTAGCTTCAAGTCTGCGCGTTGAATCTTCAAAAAATAAACATAAAGGTAGTAAGTATCAACCTTAGTTAATGTACCATAAAAATGATAACAAATACTGAAAACAGGCATATTGAGAGTTCACTCACTAATGCAAGAAGCATCATCACTGGTCAAAGTATATGAACTTGATCACAACCTGAAAATAACAAAAGAGTAGACATAAGTTAGTAAGATGAGCACTAAAAGGATCAAACTCAGAAATTTCAATATCAGTAATATACCTTATATTCTAACTAACTGAGGAGCTGATTTGACAACTAAAAAGGCCACTTTCTCCCACTTGTGTGCCTGTCATACCAGCAAAGAAGAGAAGTGTACATGTAGGTCAGTATGAAACGAACTAGAATACATAATTATCCAAGAACATGAACGAGTAAGTAACTATGTTACCTGGTATTTGATTGTCATTCTTTATAGCAAGCTCAACCATTCTGCAAGTTCCTGCAAAAATATAACAAACTAGTCCTCTTCCCTCCTCCTTTACCTGGGCTGGGGACCGGCATCTCAAATGGCGGAGTTAAAAAGGGGTTGACAGGTACACAAAGGCAAATAAATAAACAACATCGAATATTTGATACAAATATATATATACACACACAACATAATAATAATAATAAGGATGTCCAAACAATTACACTTACACAAGTGTAACTCAAAATATGTCCGTACTTGATACCCAAAAGACCCAACAAAAAAAAGCAACAGTATATAGAAGTGTTAAAGTTAAGCTGCACAAAAAACCATTGCAAGAAGTGGGAAGTGCTCAAACAAGGATCATCCTGGTTATGGGCCATATAATGAAGCACTGTCCATCTACCAGATCTCCCAAAACATTGTAGTCATCCCCTTGTGGAGCATCGGGAACAGGATAGAGCGCATCCATAACTTCCTCAACACAGACAACTCTCTCCACTTTGTGGTTCACGGTAGCCCCATGACAAGACTGCCCCTGCGCTCCACCAAGTACATGACCAGTTGCAACTGCATCCCCTTTCCTGTTGATAAGACGCACCTGATGATCTCCCATAAGAGGTATAGCAGCTTCAACAACAGTGTCAGCTACAGCAACTGAACATGATTCTCTGATTGGAGAATCAGAAAGATCACCAGGGGCAGAAGCTGTTTGACTGGAAGGAGAAGTAGTATCCTGAACCCTTCCAGTGGCAGCCATAAAACTCATAACATGCTGTAAGCAGGACCAATACATTCAAAAATTGATCTGATTAGAATATGATATATACAATGCACAATATACACAAGACATAAATGAACTAATTATAGGAGATCATGTTTCAAGCTCACCTTTGAAAGAAGCGTAAGATCATGCTGCATCTGGTTCATTCTAGCATCAGCATCAGCATCAGTGAGTTTACATTTGCCAGAAGATTTAAGGGCCGCCCCTACTTTCATATTTACTGCCCGCTTCATGGACATAGTTGAGGAAAATGAACGGCAATAGCTCCTTGGCTTGTCAACTCCAAACACTTCTGAAAGTGGATCGTCATCAAAAGACAGCTCCTCTGACTCTCCCTCGCCAGCTTCTAACATGGCCTTTCTCTTCTTCACTGCAGCTTCTACTTGTTTCTGAAATTCAAGGGAATTTTTTTTTGTGTAAGAGTCTTGTGTACGTGAACATTCAAAATGTATGAGTCTTGTATACTCACATATTTGTCATCAAGACCTGTCACTATGTCTCCATTCTTGCGCTTATGTCCAAGCAACCATTGTTCTCCACGGCATTTAGCAACAGGTTTTTTTCTCTTCTTTTGATTGTATAATCGGTATGAACAGTAACAGGGGTTGTAAAGGTAACATACAAGGAGAATTTAAATGTTCTTAGAGAATCACCAAAGTACTTACCACCATGTATGACTTGTTGGCATATGAGAGTCTTCCTAAGCAATGTGTGTACTCTCTATGCTTCTGATTAGCTCCCAACTTTTTATGCTTCTCTGCAACTTCTTCCTCGTGCTCATTGTCGATAAACCGCTCCCAGACATCGGTGTTCATGCCATATGGACACCGGGCAATCATCTCTTCCCTGGTATTGCATTTGTCAAGAATGTTAGTCCGTAGTCCCCATTTGTGGGACCTAAACTTCTGTGGAAACATCCCAGAAACGGCCACTCTAGCCAGAGCATCGTCGATGGGGAAACAGAAAGTGTCCTGAAAAGAACAAGAAAGTATTTATGTCAGCAACGAAAGACTGCGGTTGGCATCAGCGTAACGCACAAATGGACAAAAAAACACAGTGGTTGTATTATAGATTGAAGGGAGATCTTTACCATTAGAGCGGCCACATCGTGTCCTTGCACTTTTGAGGTACAAGCCTCCAGTCTTTGCAGTCGACGGGACAGTGAATCTGATGAGCTTTCCAGCCTTGGTAGCAAACCTACTGGCGTTTACTCCCATTGGTCTTCCATGCTCATCGAGGTCAACGAGATATCTGGATCGAAGGAATCTTGGATCACAGCTACCACTGGGAGGAGTACTAGTAGTTTGAGAAGCATCAGGACTACCACTAGGAGGAGTACTAGTGGTTGGTGATGAAGTTTCATCTGACTCCTGACTTGACATCTTCATACAAACGAACCAAAAACAAACAACAAACAACATATGAGAAAACTTGAATACATAGCAAGTTATGAAAGTAAAAAACTAGAACTTTGGTTGAAACCCTAAGTTTGGATCCATAGATCACAACACCCACAAGTAAGTAACTTATTAAGCATAAACAATAGAAGCAGCGAACAATCAAAAACCTGCACTTTGGTTGAAACCCTAAGTTTGGAGTTGTGATCTATGGAAAGAGATCACAACACCCACAAGTAAGTAACTTATTAAGCATAGACAATAGAAGCAGTGAACAATAAAAAAACTCAACTTTTCTTAAAGCAAACAACAATTGTTAAGCATAAACAACCTAAGAACCAAATGAAAAAAACAAGATAGATCTAAAGAAATTACCTTTCGAGATTGATTGAGGTACAAGGTTAGATGCGTGGTAAGAGGTATGAACGATATGAGTGAAGATCGGAAGAGAGTTTGTGAAAACAGGAAAACGGCAACAAAGCTTCAACTCCATCTTCTCTTCTTTATAGAGAAAAGGTAGATTCAAAATGTTTCTGAAATTTGGAGAAAGGGGGAAAAGAAATTTGAGAGGGAATCGAAAATTTTGGAGGAAAAAGAGGAATTGGGAGAGGGAAACAAAAATTGAGTTGGGATTTGAGTGGGAAACGAAAATTTGAGATCTAAAAGTTAGCTCCAACTTTTGGACAGAGAGTAAAGTTGCCCAAAGTTTCAATAAAAGAAGAGAGATATGTTTTTGGTCCCAAAAACCGAGGTGAAAAGATCATACGGATCGAGCTTAAATGTTGCGATTGACTTTGTCAAGTCAAATTAAAATTTTGGTCAACTTCAAAAGTTAGGGTAGGACATGGGACACTAAAATAAAATCATATGACATTTTCTTATAACAAAACACGTCCAATTTGGACGGTGGAGATTTCGCTTAAAAATAGTAATCTACGGTGGATATTTTCTTACAAAAATTAATAATATTTATGAGACGGTTTGTTATTTTCCGTCGAAAATGCAAAGGCAGATGAGAATTTCTGATTTAGGGATTTGTTTGATATTGTTGTTTGGAGATTTGTTTTCATAAGAACTGATTTATAAATGTTAACTAATAACTGATTTGTACCAATTCAAAGTGAAATTTGTTTGATCCTCAACTTTGGGCAAGTAATTGAGTTAGAATCTTCTTTGAACACCAAACCACTGCCGAACTTGCCATACTATGAGTCAGGATCTTTCACAGAACCACTGACTCTATCCCTTTATGAAAAATTCAAGGAAGAATCCTTGTAGAACCTTAAAAGAACCTTAAAAGAACCCACTTTGGGCAAGTTTGAGTTACAATCTTCCTCTGAACTCCAAACCACTCACTAAAATAGTAATGTTTCTGAGACGGTTTTGTTGTTTCCGTAGAAAATTGTAATATAGGTGAGACGTTTTTTTTTATTCCGTGGAAAATACTAATGTAGCCGAGACGGTTTTGTTGTTTCCGTCGAAAATAGTGATATTTTTTAGACGGTTTTGTTTTTTCCGTAGAAAAATAATGTTGTATTTGAGAATCTTCCTCTGAACTCCAAACCACTCCCTAATTTGCCATACTCTGAGCCAGGCTCTTCCAGAGTAGCACTGATCCTATCCAAAAATGGCAAATTCAAGGTGGAATCCTTGTAGAACCACAAAAGAACCCATTTTGGGCAAGTGAGAGTAACAATCTTCCTCTGAACTCCATTTCAAATCCCTAATGGCAGTGGAAAATAGTAAGGTATGAGACAGTTTTGTTGTTTCCGTTGAAAATAGTGATGTATGAGACGGTTTTGTTGTTTCCGTTAAAAATAGTGATGTAGTTGAACTCTGAACTCCAAACCACTCCCTAGATCATGTGTCTCTGAGCCAGGATCTTCCAGAGTTGCACTGATCCTATCCATTTATGGCAAATTCAAGGTGGAATCCTTGTAGAACCATAAAGGAACCCATTTTTGGCAAGTTTGAGTAATCTTCCTATGGACATATATGCCACTAGAACAGTTTCATTGTTTTTTCTCCCAAACCCCTTGGGCCTAAAGCAGCAGTTTTGTTTTTTAAACGAAAAGAAAATTACATTACTGAGCAAAGGATTTACAAGATAACTGATTTTCACTGATTTACATTAAGCTGACTAGCAGGGATATCTGAATACATAAAAGATCTTCCAGTTTTCCTGTATATTTCTGCCAGAGTATCTGACTAAAGAAACAAAAAATCCCACACTTCCAGTTCTGAATACAACTCTGACTAAAGAAACAAAAAATGGATCAGAGTTGATACAATCAGAGTTAAGAGTATCTAGGTTAATCACAGTTATGAAAGCGCACACAGAATCAGAATTAAGAGTTTCAGTGTGTGCGCCATATCCATAACTACTGGTAACACAACCAGTTTCCCCAAAATATCCCAAAATATACAAAAAATTATGTTTATACACACAAATATCAATAATAGGAACTCTCTGAACCCGAGTTCCCATCCTCGTCATCCTCATCCCCATTAACAATATCACTCTGTTCATCATTTTCTTCCTCTTCAGAATCTTCCTCATCATCATGTTCTTCTTCCTCCTCCTCGTCAGAATCTTCCTCCTCATCCCCATCTTCTTCTTCTTCTT
>JAJJMA010316922.1:8582-21530 GCA_023529015.1 Papaver nudicaule
CGGTTGTGAACTATGACGTAGAGACAGTTTCGGCAATGTGCGAGAGGTATTATCCGGAAAGAGACACCATGCTCTTTACATTCGGGGAGATGGCGATCATTCCCGACGATGCTCAACAGATTCTAGACTTGTCAATTGCCGGGAAGTCCACCAGCTATGGGTACACCATCAGACTCGATTTTACCAAGCTTGATGAATTGTGCAAGAACTTGTTTGATTGGACTCCTGCAGAAATTGACTATTTCTTCATGAAGGATCCAACAACCAAAAAAAGGAAGAGGGAGATCAACCTTGTGAAATTGAGGGCAAGGTATGAAGGAACCCTTGCTAAAGAAAATCCAAAGGGGGGCCTTTGGATGAGAGGGAAGTCAAAGCTTCGACAGCGGCTTATCTGTTATACGTCTTAGCCATTTGTATATTTTCGTCTTCTATCGGGAATAGGGTGAATGCGAACTTCTTGCAGCTATTGGATCCTTTGGATGAGATTGCAGAGTATTCGTGGGCTACCGCAGTTGTCTCACACCTAAACACCGAGCTGAGAAAGGCATCAAGAAGCCACACTTCCCAACTCAATGGCAACACATCTCTATTGCAGGTAATTATGCATTTTGTTTTTTACTTTTGAATGTCAAATTCTAGATAACATCATCGTGACAATATATACATATGTGTCATTGATCCTTTGGATAGGTGTGGATATATGAACACTTCCCTAAATTGATGGAAGGCAATGAGAAATGGAAAACCAACGACGACTGGAAAGCGGGAATGCCGAGAGGGCACAGGTATATCTTCACTGGGGATCAAGAAAGGGGCAAGAAAGGTTGGCTTCTAACGGTCCGAGAAAGGTTGGACAACATAAAGGTAAGTGATGTAGTCTTTGACCCCTACAGAGAGGATAGGGAGAAGGGTTTCATTGAGGAGAGGGACCCATACAATAAGTACGATGGCCCCTTGTTTCACCCCCTTGGACACACAATGCATGCCCCAGCGAGATTCATGAGACAACTTGGGTTTATACAAGAAAGTCCCGAAGAAGGGTTAGAAACAGATCATGACGCTACAGAATTCCCAGTTTCCGTCAATGAAAGCCACAACGCCACAAAAACAATTGCGGTTGTTTACAAAAATGCCCCATTAGTTGATCAATGGAACCAACGACATAGGCATACAGTAGGATGGACGTGGGATCCTGTGGTCCATGGTTATGAGTTCGCGAAAGATTACATCGAATGGTACAACCGTTGGAGTCACGGCCGTGTAATACGTACGGAACAAGTTGTCCAGCGTGATCGTGGCAAAGGAAAAAAGATCACTTCTGCACCTTCTCTTGATGATTCTTCCTTATACAAGTTATGCGTAAGTTTTTTTTGCCTCTCTTTTGTTGTTTAAATTGTGAACCAAATTTATGTCAGTATGACTTACTTGGTATTCCTTAAAATAGATGGAGCGTTTGGATGTTGTGCTGAAGCCACTGACAAACAAGGTGGACCATGGAGAGGGCATGACTCCTACATAACTAAAGCTTCATATTGATCACCTAAGACACTTGGATGTTCCTGAGGCTACCAACATGTTTAAAAAAAATAGCCAATGCAAGGAAGAGAGTTTGTCCTTCAACTACTGCCACTCAGGAGAGTAAGCGAGGAGAAACTTCCAAAAGAGCTCGTGCCAAGGGTCGTGGTCGTGGCGAAGGTGAGGGGAGTGGTTGATTTACAAAACCGCCGTTCTTGGTTTTCAAAAAAACAATTTCAATTACTTTTATGCAATGTGTGGTAGGATGATATTATGGTTTGGTATGTTTATTTTGGATTTCGTCATGGTTTTTTCCTCATGATACTTAAGATGTTTGGACCAAGCTTAGTTTAAATGGAAGTATGAATTTGTTTGAAATTTATATGCATAAATCGTCAGGGTTCAGGTAATTCCTTGTCGATTTCACAAATATTTACAAGTTCCCAAAAGCTGGATACAAATTCAAAACTCGTCAAGGATTTCCAAAATTCCTTGACGATTTCATAAATTTTTTAAGAATTTTGAAAGTGTATTTTTCCTTACACTCGGTCTACACTCCATAACAACTAGTTTTTTGAAAAAATATATCCGTTGGGAACTTATCTACATAAAGAGAACCTTTCATCCCAAACATAAAGACCAATCAATCTTGTTTATTTTTGGTTTTTTTCACTTCTACAATGTCAAGTGCATCATCAAAAACCGCTAAGCGAACTCGATCAACACAAGATATTCAAGATAGTCCTCCTCCAGCATCTCCTCCTCGTAGACGTTATCGAAACATCACTGATAAGATAGTTCATGAATATTATTATGAGTGTACTCCATCTCAAAAACCATTATCTCTTCCTCGATCAACACGAAAGAAACCAAGTTCTGCTCCATTTACCTGGCATGAAGATCATTGTTTTTGTAGATATCTCATGTTGTACTATCCGAAACCGGCTGAAGTTAAACGGAATCGTTTTGGGGTCAATTGGGGACTATTGTGGAGTTACGTTAAAGAATCCTTCGACGGACAATGTACCCGATTTGAACGAGATGTAAATGGGTTGTCGGCGCGATGGAGTATAATACACAAAAACGTCGACGAATTTATGCACTTGGAGAGATTGATCCGAGATATTTTTAAGAAAGATACCGATGATGAAATTCTGGCTAGGACATTGAAGGAATTGGCTCGATGGAAAGGAAAGAACTTCGAGTTCGAACAACATTATCGTCTCCTTAACACTTTTCTTGATAATTGTTATAATAAATAGTAGGAGTTTTCAGGTAAGATCAATTGGAATTAACTATGTAATGCTTTGATTTTTATTAGTTTTTATGTAATGCATCTTTTCTTGTTTTGAATAATATTGGTATTCCTTGATTGTTGCTCAAATTAATAACACCAACTCGTCACGGTAATAATAAAATCCTTGACGATTTTTAATTTTTCGTAAGTTATCGTCACGCATTTTGCCTAAAACCATTACGAGTTTCCTTAAAATTTGGACAGGGACCAAGTTTTTGGAGATCCCTATATCGTCATGGTCTGGTTGGATAACTTGACGATTTATATTCAGTAACTTTGTTTTCCAATTTTTCCCAAATTATAAATCGTCAAGCTAATATTATCAACCATGCCGAATTAAATCAAAAGCAGTACGATTGTTTTTAAAAGTTGGTGTTACCTTGACGATTTAGAATTACGTATGTAATTTTCTTGAAGATTTTCACAAGAAGGTTCATTTCATTAACTAAGGGTAGAAAACCACATTACATTTCTAATAAGAAAGCACATTACATCATTTATTTTCTAAAGAACACCACTAGTATGCGTCGTCGCTAAATTCGTACATAATATAATCGGACATGAACCTTGGAGCACGTTTGTTCAACACTTCCCGAACATCCGCGCACGTTCACCATTACGAATTTCCCATAGGGCATTGATTCTTTCTTTCTAGAGGTGAATGAGTGACATGTTAGATTGACATACACAAAATTTCCTTAGCAAATTTAAGAAACTAGATAACTACTCACCTTGAATTTGCGAGAAGATTGAGGATAGTGTTCGTTAACGATTTCCACAATCTTGTTATACCCGATGATATCCCTTTTGATACGTTCGAAGCGGAAAGCAAGATATATCCATTTGCGCCGCTGATAATTGCCGTAGTGTTGTTCTAAGAATTCCTTAACCCTCTTCCAAAACATAGAGTACATTTCATATGGTCTTTCAATGAATGCCCTAACGAATGATTTGACAAGCTCTACATCCTCGCTCTCTTCCCATACTCCATCACCATATCCGGCCATTTGTCACCTTCAAATGAACAAGAAACTTGTTTTGGTATTTTGGAACAATGAGAAGAAGAGAAGTTTGAGGTAAGTTGTGTTGGAGATGGTTTTTTTTTATAGATCAAGACCCCAACGGTCATATTTTTTGAAAATTACAAACTAAGTCGTCACGGTATTAAGTTAAACCATGACGATTAGTTCACAATTACAGTGAAGACATATTCCTTAATGTCGGCACAGTTTAGGTATAAACCATGCCGATTTACCATATAGGTTCTAAACCCGCAAAATGTTGGGATATAAGGGAGCTAAGTTCATAAGCACAATTCACAAAACATATTACCCTCTCTAGTATTCAAAAAGTGGTTAACAACGATTACATAATAAGCTAGTAAGCCAAGTCTTCATCATCAAATAACACTCCCACAACGAACTTAGGAGCTTTTTTCTTTAGCAACGTATTGTGTTTCTGATACCAGTACTCTCCATCGCCATTACGCTCATCCCAAACGTACACAAATTCTCTGATCTATAATTAACACAAATTAAGTTAGTGCGCATGTGTATATCTAGTGATGAAATACTATCCCGAAAGCATATCGAGCTACTCACCACGTCCAACGGAGTATAACCGTCCTCCTGTGTATCTTGGACCATATCAAGGACTATATAATGCTCTCGGATATGCGACTTTATGTGGGCGAATCTATTAGCCAACTGAACTCAATTGCGACGTCTAGTATTCGAGGTGCGTCATTTGTACTTTTGCTTCACTCTCTTCCAAAACATTGAATATTTTTCTTTGGGTCGTTCATGATAGATAGGAATGAAGCTCTTCACAAGCTCCATATCCTCATCCGCATCCCATGGGCAAATTCTTCTTTTTTGCTTAGCTCCTTTGAAACCGTGGTGATGGACGTGATGGATTATCACTCCATCGTCATCAGAGTCCTGCAAACCAAACAATTTTTGGAAATGTAACAGAAAAAATCGTCATAGTTTTGATAGATGCATGACGATTTGTTCATAAGTAAGGTTGTGTCGTCATATGTTCTACCGACCACCTTGACGATTTACTGAGTTTTTCAACCAGATTAATGGTTTTCTGTTACCTAAAATCGTCAAGCTTTTACCTAAAAACCTGACGACTTAAAAAAAAATACGTACTCTTTCCCATGCTAAAAACTCGTCAAGGTTCTTGCTACACCATGACGAGTTATCATCTCTGAGTGTGTTTTTACACAGACTCGGCAAGGACGTAATGTGTTGCTTGACGATTTCATGTATATCGTCATAGTTTGGACATATTTCTTGACGATAGTTCGTCCTGGGATTCAATAGTTCTTGTATTCCCCTTGATTCAACACACGAAAATGTCATTTTAGAAAGCATACCTCATTGTCTTCATCTGTGGATTCATCATGTGAGTGTTCTTGGTCTTCTTTTCCCTCCATAGGATCTTCATAAGCAAGAGCTTTTCGTTCTTCATCATTTAAAATTTTTGGATCATGCAACATCACCATTTTCATTTCTTTCGTGATGAGACTAGCTTGAGGTTGATCTCTACCGTTTGAAACTTCACCCACATCGATTTGAGTTCCCAAATCACCCATTTTTGATGGGAGGAAGGATCCTGTGACATGGTTAAAATGACACTATCTTGACATTGTGTCGCAATTTTTTTGATAACTTCCAAATGACAATCAATTTGAGGCTAATTTTTTGGGATCACGTTCTTCTTATTGAGCTCTATGTTCATACCAAAAATGAACGCATTTCGAGATGTATAACACCACCTTCTACACCTTTCAAAACTAACCGTTGGTTAGTTTTTTGATTCAACGGTTAAAACGACAACTGGTAGATGATGGTTCTATACGTATAGGAATGCGCTCATTTTTGGTATGAATATAAAGCTCTATAAGAAGAACATACTTCCAAAAAATTAGCTTCAAATTGATTGTCGTTTGAAAGTTATCAAAAAAATTGCGACACAATGTCAAGATAGTGTCATTTTAACCGTGTCACAGGATCCTTCCTCTTTTGATGGAGACTCTCTTTTTTCCCTCCCTCCAAAACCTCCTTCTTTTTCTTCACTTTCCTCTCTCTCTCAACAATAATAATCATACAAATTTTTATCCTAAACATAATCATTTATCACTAATTTTCCCTCCAAAATTTTGCTAATCAAATTGAGTTAACAACTAATCATATCCTTAATCTCTACTAATCAAGGGTTGTTTTGTATTTAAAAAAATATATTTCATATCGGATGACTTTTTTACTTCATTGTAACCCTATTTTGTTTCAGACCTCGCCTTCATTAAAAAAGTGCTCGCCCTCAAAATAGCCAGGTTATTTTTCTTAAAATTTGTTGGTGTCATCTGTATTTCTTTTCTTAAGGCAGTCGGATAATTGATAAATTTTTCATCCCCTTAAGCTATACAAAGCTAGTTTTTTGGTGTCCTTATTGATAAATTTTAACCAATGAGAACTGATGATTGGAATCCACAGTTGCATCTTCACACCTGCTGGATTTGTTTTTTGGGTTCCTGGCTCCTTTGGTCAGGCTTGAAGACTTGTACTTACTTCGGCTTTATGTTGCAGGTTATGATCACTAGGGGTTGGTTAGCTTATGCGAATATGTACACTTATGTGTGTTAGTCTGGTTCGTGGTGGTTCGTTAATAGTTGCAGGTT
This sequence comes from Papaver nudicaule, assembly GCA_023529015.1. Classification (NCBI taxonomy): domain Eukaryota; kingdom Viridiplantae; phylum Streptophyta; class Magnoliopsida; order Ranunculales; family Papaveraceae; genus Papaver; species Papaver nudicaule. The sequence continues at coordinate 15,083 of JAJJMA010316922.1, forward strand.
CTCTACTCACACATTGTTTTCTAAAGTGTGATGAAGCTAGTTCTCAACAAATCAGGTCATTCTATGAGTTGGCCATGGCGTACGAAGACTATGGCGTTTACGTCACCTTTTATAGTACGCTGGGGTTTTGTTATGCTGAATGTTTTGTAACAAACTTTTTGTATGTCTTATGGTTGGATACAGTCCTTCATGAGATGGCCTTGAGCTCTAATTGTACTATTCTTGTGCTTACAATGAATACGTAGGTTCGACCTTGCTTTCAAAAAAAAAGAAGCTAGTTTTCACAGTAAAATGACAAGATGTGAAGCCATAAAATTAATACAACAAATAGTGCTCCTAATTTGAAGAAAAAAAAATGTGAAGCCAGAAAATATAACAAATGACATACAGAGAAGAATAAAACGGAAGCTTTGCTTTAAAAAGAATATACATACAGTAATTGAAAATTGAATGGATGAATAATTAAGAAGCTAGCACATCACATGAAATATATTTTGCTTCTCTTCTAATTTAATAACCGACCATTTCTTAATTCCCGCCCAAAAAAAATGTTCATGAATCATAACATACACCACAACACACTACATAGTATATACTACTAACCAGTACGGCCAGTTCCTTTAACTGATCATGACAGATAAATTTTGCGCATCTTTAATATTCTTATCAATTCGGCACTAAGTTAATTACTTGGCTAACCAGGATGAATTGATGACGATATTGCACCCACAAGGACAGAACATACAATGAATTTAAGTGCTTAATCTTATCAAACAAGTAATATCTGGGTTTCTTTCAGGGGATTTATTGTAAAATTAATTAAAGCGTGTGAGAATAAATACGACAAGCTGAAAGAATGAAAATACATGCACAAATGATGTCGAGGTACATGTACTAATGATATAGTGATGATCACAGGTTCAGAATCTTCAGATGAATTTATGTATACTAGTTGGCTTCTAGCCTATTAGCTAGAATGGAACTCCATTAGGTACATGTACAACTGACTGAAGGAATGAATGCATGACTAGTTCTGAAGAGTTATCATCTCATCCGAAAGTGATCCAAGTACTATTGTGAAAAAGTATGAACATTTGCCCTGAAACTGAAAGCTCCCTATATCAAAAGAACACGAAGTCAGGAACGATTACTTTTTTCTCTTTTGATTTTGCAAGTGATGATCATATAATAGCTAATTACTGTAATAGTTATGCAATCAAAATTACAAAGCAAGAGACCACATTGGACCAAAGATGAATTAACTTTTGTCTGTGATCAGCACCAAATTCTTTATCGACCAAAAAAATAAAAATAAATTCAGTCTCAAAAATGGAAGAATCATATGCCAATAAGCAGAACAAATCATCAAAAAGCGAAATCAAATGACTAAGTTGAACTCAACAAAAGAATTAGTGGTATAATATATTAATCATTTAAAGCTTTCCCTTACAGAAAACAAATAATCCCTACTTTAAACTACTAATCTGTATATAGTCTGGAATGTATACGAAACGGATCAGCACAGAATATCAATAAATCTGAAGCCCGCTATAAGGTCTTCTATCTTCTGTGCAACACGAGGATGAAGGAACCACGTACCCTTCGATTAACTTGGCAGCCAGATTGACCGAAGGATCCTAATTATAATACTGGTTCTGATAATATTGCTAGCGGTGGTGATGATGCTGGTGTTGCTGGCGATGATGAGAATTAGGATGATATATCTATAATATATTTTTAGTTAACCGATCACTAGTAGTTCCATAAGTAATCCAGATTGACATCATCTGAAGAAATATGCCGTTGTTGATGAGCAGGATCTTCAACAACGTGCTGCACGGAAGAAATTTCCACATTCACATCGTTACTCAATCCAGTATCTTGAGAGCAGTGACTGACCATGGACTGATTATTTGAAGTAAATTGTTGTTCTACCTTGCATTCATAATCATTCATCCTTTTTATTTGGTCAAACTTTTGATTGGTCTGATCAGCTAAAGCTCTTAATATTGTTTGCTCAGGAATGAAGTTACTTGAACCCGGAAAGCTTGGAATTGCATTCATGTTCGCAGTAACACTTCTCTGTTCTTTTTGCAAGTAGCTCATGTTTTGAGGAGTTTGGGGGTAAAACATGGATGTGTTTGGGGTAGCATTTGAAGATGGAAATTGATTCATCATCATCACTTGGTGGTTGACCATGTTGTAGTTATATTGTTGTTGTTGATGATCCATGGTTCTTGATGTTGATGACATGTAAGGAAGTTGACCCGATATTGCTGTCTTGAATTCATCTTCGTTGGTGTAAGTGGAAGAACTAGGTCTACTTGATGAATTGTAATTAGGAGAGGAATTGTCCATAAGAGGTGGTAGCGATGAAGGAGAATCGATCAAATAGTCGTCCACAAAACCGAATGAGTTCATTCTTAGCATTTCAGGATATGGACTAATTCTCTTTACTATCCCAGTGGTACTACTGTTCTTATGAAAAACCCTACACACAACCCATTCATCCTGCAAAAACAAGTTTACAAAATTTTCAATCAGATAGAGAAAAAACAGAGAAAGAGAGAGGGCCCATACAAAATCTCAAGCAAAACAAACACAATCTTATAGTATAAAAAAGAAAGGGAAGAATGATTATGAGAATCCATATGAAAAGAGAATAATTATGAATGAAATAAATGAAAAAGTACCTTTGCAGTTTTAGGAAGATTGTAGTGAGAGAATTTTCCATCCAATCTGAATTCATGCATGACCCAATTAGTTTTCTCTCCTTTAGGTGCTCTTCCTTTGTAGAAAACCAGAGTTTTCTTCATCCCAACAAGACACCCTTTTCCTTTGTAAATCTCCTTATCTTTTCCTGTTGCTTTCCAGTAACCAGCTTCTGTTGCTCTGTTTGTTCTCATCCCTGTTGGGTATTTTCTATCTCTTTGGCAAAAGAAATACCACTCCTTTTCTCCCATCTTTGCTTTATCTATAAATTTCAAATCAAATCAAATCAAATCAGAATTAACTAGATCCAAATCAAATTCCACCAAATTAAATAAAAACCTCACTGCTTTAATTCCTCGAGCTAACTAGTACCACCTCCTCCAGCCCAGAAGATAGTCGGAGTTCTGATTGGACTATCGGAAATCAAAATTAAATAGATAGAGAGATAGAGAACTTACTGGGTAAATCCCATGGCTCGCACTTGTTCAAATCAACTTCACCAATAGTTGTAGCAGAGAATTTGATGTTAAGAACCTTTTTAGAGAGATAGTGAGAAATAATTTCTTCATCTGTTGGATGAAATCTAAAACCAGGTGGTAAATCAATACAATCTTCAGCTGCTTGGTTAATCAGTATTGGAACTTCTTCCATTTCTGTAAAATTTTCCACCTTGATCTAAAAGTAATTAATACCAAATTTATGCTAATCAAATCAAACAACTAGATTTTTTTTTTTTTGGAATTTATAATCTCTTACAACAAAATAAAATGAATGAAACAGACACAGAAAACAATTGAAAGCTAGAAACAGATCGACTGAAGAAGAATTTAAGAAACTACAGACCCAGATAATGAAAGAGAAAGCTAGAGAGAGAGAGAGAAGGGAGGAGGTGATGTTTCTGTAGGTGAAGAAGAAATGGAGGGGTCAAATTTGAAAAAGAAGAAGAAAAAATGGAAAAGAAATGAAAGGTTTAAATAGAGATAGGTTTACTTGTTTTGCAAGGAACTTCCCAAAGAAGATTCATTCAAATAATTATATTATTTGTTATTTTTGTTTTTTATTACATTAATACAAAACAACAAATGTAATTTCTCATTAATCAGAAAGAAAAAAAAAATCTTTAATTAGATTCTATACTGATTAATCTTTTCATACTTGTGACTTTGTCATTAGTCAATATAGCCAAGGGACTAAAGGCTTATCTTCTCTGTGAATCCAAGGAGGAATATCCAAATATTATGGTGTGTATAGTAATTAATCAGGGTTTAAGAAATTCTTAAAAGTGGGTTTGATCGGTGTGTGCAGACTGGTGTGTGCTGGCTAAAACAGTTGTAAAAGTGTGAACTGTGAACCCAAAAAAAAAAAAAAAAAAGAAAGAAAAAATAAAGCGGTTTAGAAATGTTTTTGTTTTTTAGATGAGGACCCATGTTTTTGGGTTCAGTTTCGGATTTAAAACCAACAAAACCGATGAAACAAAGGAAAAACTGTCCGCATAAATCTGGACTGATTTTAAGTTTGCTATTATTAGGCTTATAGCTAGCTAGGTGTAAATCAAGTAAGAATAATGGAAGGAGTTCAATGTACTGAAATTTACAGCTGAGAAGGTATTCAAAGTATTTAGGGAGAATGAGAGGAAGGTGGTCCAGTAACTATCTGATTAGCTGTCTTGGTCTTAATTTTCGAATTAGTTTTACTCACTTAATTATCGCACTTGTGAAACCGTCAAAAAGATATGCATTAATATGAAAACTAATCTAGATATTTAGTAATCAGGTTGAGTAAAGCTCATCTACGCTAAGCTGACTGTATAACTTAGACTTTTATCTCAACTATAGACTGCCATGTATACTCGAGGGAATGAAATCCTTGAGAATATTCCTCTGGTAAACGCAAGGCCATTTAGAACCCTGAATGTGGTCAAATATGGTTTCCTGGTTTGGATATAATAATATCTTTGAGTGTCACCTGTATATTCTAAACGCCATGGTGTATACTTCTGTAACCTTAATTCGATCCCAAATTTAATTACATGCCAAATAGCTAGTGGCTCTGTCGCTCTGATTTTGAATCCCAGATACTTTAACTAAGCGCGCGCTCAACTAGGAAACACAAATCTATATCTATACCTGAGCTAGTTTGCATGTGCTCACGCTGCTCAAGTCGATCGGTTTGACCAAGCCAGGGCTAGCTAGCTAGCTCATCATCTTAATTAGTCAATGAATTAGCATAGGAAGAGGTGGTCACTGGTCACAGAGAGACAGCTAGAGATAACAGTAAAAAAGCCGGCGCATGACATGTGAGTATGGTCGGCGCGTGATTTGTAATTTTCTAAGAAATTGCATTTTCCATGTGGGGGAGAGTGGATATGACAAATCTTAGACCGTTAGATGTCCCGCCGCAAGCATAAATTGGGGAAAAAAGCAGTGACATTCTCTTGTAATCAAAATAAACGGTGGATAAACAATTGCCAAATCTTTTGATTTCATCATCATCACCACCCATTACACTTCTCATAAGACACGGACTGAATTTCGCACCAAGAAAACCAATATAACCGTGTGGACCTACACATAGCTCGGTTTGTAAGTTCAGTATTCAGTTGATCAGTTCAGCTCACCTTGGTCTGAAACCAACCTTATTTCTTGTTCTTCTTCTTCTCTTGTTTCACTTGTCGACCAACTTTTCCAGTTATGGAAAATGTACACCATCACTGGAGATACCATGTGACTTTGATAAACATATACCAGTATTAAATAACCGGTAGTTATCTAGTTTTGGTGGTTATCGGAATTTGACGTCATTCCCTACGTTGATGTATTAATCTTAAAGGCTAAAGCATCATCACTTTTTTAGCGATACTCTTGATCTTTCGTTATCAGCGGTCCGATCAATTATCCGGATACTGACCCATCATCGGCCCACCATGACACAATAGCAGGACCTACTGAACTATAGTTTGTTAAATATAATGATGGAAGGACCCATACAAGATACCACGAATAGTGTGAGTGAGCTTAACCGTTCTACATCTTCTGGTGCTTAACTAGCAAATTAGCAGTGACTTAAAAGAGTGTGCTTAGAGGAAGAAAACGTGTAATGCCATACATAATCCACTGGATTAACGGGACGTGAACAGTAATATACACTAGTTCCATGTACTGTAGCAGTGTGAGAAAAGCTTAAGTTGATTAATAATACAGTATTAATTAACTTTACCGCAAAACAATAACAGCAGCATATAACTAGCTAGCGAATAATGACATCATAGGAACAACTTGGATTATATTGCGTAATAAAACTATACCAACTACTAGTGCAAGTTGCAGCTTCTCAACTTGACCATTGGAGAGCTACTAACTTCGTCGTTGTATTCTTTCTTTTATGGAGAGAGACATTTCCTTGTTTTGATTTTGATCATGGGGCAGAAGAAAAACCGAGCGAAGTCAGTTGGGAGGAATAGCAACTCGACAAAAGTTTTATCATTAAGTGGTTGATTTAGATGATATTTGCTGGTTAATTGTTAAGAGAACTAAGTCGGTGGACAAGTCTCTGATCTCACATGTGATCAGAGAGACAACAATACAGAAATATATATGAGACAGACAACAAAGACCAGGCTGTCGATGACAGTGACACTCAACCAATATCCATGACAGCCCTTAACAATAACAGAAGACTAGACACAACAAACTCAACTGCCAAAACAGAAACTGACACTCATTTATTACACTGGTCC
>JAJJMA010316931.1:1590-13308 GCA_023529015.1 Papaver nudicaule
AAGAATAAAGTGAAGATATTCCATTCATGGAGGATGACCCAGAAAATGAGGTTCCAGAGCTTCTGAAAAGAGACCCAAATCAGTGGGAGGTGTATGTGGATGGATCAGCTAACAGAGAGGGAAAAGGTATTGGCATAGTCTTTACATCGCCAAAAGGAGATAGGATAGTTCATTCGCTCAGATTACAGTTCCTGGCGACAAATAATGAAGCAGAATATGAAGTTGTGATTCATGCTATGCGACTCATCATTGAAATGGACATCAACAATGTTCGCCTAACTAGTGACTCCCAGTTGGTTATTCGACAAATCTCAGGGGCGTATGAAGCACATGACAGTTCTTTGCAGAAATACCTTAAACTGGCTAGAGTGTATGCTCAAAGGATCATTGGTATCCAGTTCAGTCATATCTGCAGAAAAGATAACAGGCACGCCGACGCTCTTGCATCCATTTTGTCTATCATGATAGTTCCAGAAATTACATCTATAGCAATTGAACGTGTAAGAATGTCATCAGTTGAAGAAAAGGAGCAGAGAGAAGTTCTAGCAATGGACTTGGAAGAGTCAGCAGAGACAGATTGGCGAACTCGAACCAGATATTATCTAGATCACCTTACTGCACCAGGAAAAGAGATTCTAGCACACCAAGTAATCAGTAGATTGGCAAACTATGAGTTAAGAGATGTTGTATCGAAGATCATTTTCTGGACCCTTACTAAGGTGTGTGTCAAGGGAAGAACAAAAGAAGTTGCTAAAGGAAATCCACGAAGGAGATTGCGGGAATCACAGTGGTCAGCGAGCTTAGCTCTAAAACTAAGAATGCAGGGATATTATTGGCCCTGGATGAACGGCGACGCTGCGGATTATGCTCGGCGATGTAAAAAATGTCAACTCTTTGCAAAAAGGATTAAAGCACCGACGATGTCATTAAATTCAGTTCTCAGTCCTTGGCCTTTCTCCAAGTGGGGGATTGATATTATAGGACCGTTGACTCCAAGGTAAGGACAAAGGAAATATATCATAGTGGCTACTGATTATTTTACTAAATGGTGTGAAGCTAAGGCATTAAGGCATAGAAAAAGAAAAGAAGTATTTTGTGTTCATTTGGGAGAATATATTTTGTAGGTTTGGCGTGCCAGCAGAAGTCTGTACTGAAAATGGAAAAGAATTAGTCGGCGAAAATATTGAGAATTTACAACTGATCACAGACTTGCTAAAGGTGTACTTGACTTTAGCCCTCAGTGGAAATATGGCAAAGCCCCTATCAAAGGAATCAAGCCTGAGTTGAAGGTCTTTGGTATTTTGGCTTCACATAATCTTATTCCAGTTACCCTGAATAAGGATAAGTGGATCAAAGACATGTTTGAGCTAGTTTATCATCTTCACAAGGGGAACGGTCCAATTGATTTTTGTGGCACTATCATCAGACAGATGATCAGGACCTGGGATAACAAACAAAGGAATCTCGGGTTCCCCTGCTTGGTTACAAAAATCTGCAAGAGGTTCAAGGTAAGAATGTTCGGACCAATGGCTGATGGCCCAATGCCCTTCACTCAAAAGAGCATTGATAAGATCAAAAGATCAGATCAAATGGTCGAGCAAGATCCTCGCATAGCACGACTTGAAGAAAGAATTTACAGGCTTCAAATTCGACCAGGTGAAAGCATGTCAAATATAACCATGTCTATAAGACTTCTATCATGAATGAAGTTTTTAGATTCATTATTGGTGGAATTCTAGTCTTTAATGCCACCATGCTTCTCTGTGGGACTATCAATAGAGTTGAGATCTCCAATTATACATAAAGGATTGAACAACTGAGAAGTATACCGAGAAAAGTTACACTAGAAATTATTTGTATGTTTAGATTAGGAGGACCGTAAACACAGAGAAGATCCCAATCCCTATCCAGAATGTGATGAACCTGACAGTGAATCACATTTTTATCAGCACTTATAATTTCAATGTCCACGTTGTCATTCCACAGAACAACATTCCCACCACTTCTGCCAAGCCGGAACGAAATATAAATTATCAAAACCAAAGAAGAGTAAGTTTTAACCGAGTGTACCTCGTTAAGAAAAGTTTCAGAAAGGAAAGCAAATTGGGGTGTGCAAGCCCTGAGAAAAGTCTTGAGATTACGGACAGTCGAGATGTTCTCAGCCCTCGAAAGTTCCAGGAGAACATTAACATTGAGCTTGTGGCTCGTTTTGGGCAACCACACCTTTGTGGATTTGATTCAGAGTATTATTCTTCTTAATTGGTAAATCAATGTCCATAGGAAAAGCCAGTCACTTCTTTGAAGTTTTACAAACCTTATCAGTAGAATTTGACTGCTTTTTACTAAGATTCCTGGCTGATCTTTTCTACCTTTTTTTTTAATTTCTGGTAACTAAATCTATAGATGAAACAAATGTAGAAGAGAAATCTGATTCACCTGTGTGTTTGGACTCAGCTGCTGACTCAAGAAATCCGAGTTGGGGTGTCTATTTGAACATGAGAGTTCTGAGTGGAAACAAACTGTACTGAAGCATTTAAACCATTAAGATTTGGGCTTTTATTAACTGGTTTGGCTTGCGTACCTAAATCTATAATTGAAGATGACATAGCAGAAACCCCTGACTCAGCTACATTCTGATAGACATCATTTATTTCAGGTATAATATTCGCCACTTTCTTTTCTTTTTGTAACGTGTTCTCCACTATTTTTAGCGCAACATGATCTCTTCGATTGTGTGATGTCGTCATAGTATTCTATTTCTGGCCAGTAATATTGATGTTGTCATTCACCACAATCGTCTTAGGATTCCTCACCACATCCTTATTTATTCCTATCTTTTCATACCATTCTGCCACACTGTCACCTCTGTCTCCTTTTCCAATACCTTATATTGCTTTATTATTATCTGAAACCAAAAACCATGATTTTCTTTATGATTGCCACGTTGGATGTATTACAATAGGCAATTTCTTTTCCACGATGTCGGATTCAGGCCAGATCAATAAGCTTTATTCAAAAAAAAAAAAACAGATTTCCATTAACCTTGACTTTAAGTCTAAAGGAAATCACAATCGTATTCTCGTTTAATTACTTGAATGCTTTTAGGCGTTAGAGGCAGGGTAGCGCTAGTCTTCACGAAGGGAAGTGGAGCAACTCCTAGGCTTGTAAAGGACGTCAGCTAGGGGAATCAAGTACGTAGGTTTCTGCGAGAGCCAAGAGACGTAGGAGCACATTGGTAGTTGAATTGGCTGTAGGGTGAATTCAGTCTCGATACATTCCAGTCCGAAGTCTGAGAGTAGGCTAGTGTCTGTATACCATTCATACTAAGGGTGTTCACATCTGGACAAGGTCCCGGGGTTTTTCTGCTAGGTTTGTAGTTTCCTCGTTAACAAAATTTTGGTGTCTTGCATTATTTTTTCCTTTCGCATTATATTGTCTCTGATCTATATAATAGAAGTAATTGCAAGTTTGTTGATTCATAACCTTTGAGTGAATCCATCTCTATTGAGATCTACAAGAACCACGTTCTTGTTAGGGTTCGGTTCTCTGAACTATACTCGGTTTGTTGTTTGAATATTGATTTGTGAGATCGTTCAAACAAAATCAACTAGGTTCACGAAAACGAAAGTTGGTGGTGTATCTCGCTAACCCCTCCTTTTCAACATGGGAAGGTCCTCTCATTGTCAAGCGGGGAGCGGGGAGTGGAGCTTACATAGTGATAGATGAGCATGGGAAATAAGTAGAGCATCCTTGGAATACCAAGTTTATCAAAAGATATTATCTTTGAAGCCATATGTAAAATCCGAAGTCTTGGGCGGGCATAATACCCAAAAAATCTTATTAGCTTTTGTAAACACCAGCAAATAAGATTCGGGGACGTAGGTTTGCTATTATGCGCCGAACCCCATTATCAATCACCGTGTCATTTATTTTTGCTTAAATAGTAGAGCACCACAGCAAGAACACTAAAGTAAACAAATCCAATGGTTCGCCAAACAAAAGAGCCAGCAGCTCTCATTAAAGGCTAAAAAGCCGTTCGCCAAGGCAAGAATTGGCAATTATCTCTAAAGGCCAAAAAACCGTTCGCTAAGGCAAAAATTGCCAATTATCTCTAAAGGACAAAAAACCGTTCGCTAAGGGAAAAATTGCCAATTATCTCCAAAGGCCAAAAATCCAAAAAGCCGTTTGTTAAATATTTTAGGGATAAAAATCCATTCGCTGAGGCAAAAACATCCAGATATCTCTAAGGCTAAACGCCACCAAGGCAAAAAATTACCAAGTATTTTTAAGATAAGAATCACTCGTTGAGGCAATAACAACCAACCAAAACAATCCTAACTTGGATTCCGATGGTAAAAAGCTATGGGTGACGGTAATTCTGGCCATTGGAACTATAATTCCACTCGTGTTACTTGTTGGTCTGTAAGTGCTGGCAGAAAAATATAAAACTCCAAGAGTACTCCCCAGGGGATGTCTCTTGGTTAACCAACCACTTATAATAGATCGTCGATGGGCACAAGTAACAATGTTATAACGAGCGGTTGGGAATTTGGACCCAGTGGGATAACCGTTAGTTGATCATTTGGGCCAGGTAGGCTCAGTTATGAACAAGATCAAGAGGCAAGATCGCCGAAATAACGAAAAATAAACACTACAAAGACGATATAAAAAGTAAAGCAAAATTCATCTATGATACAGAAACCTTATACGAGGGAGATAATATTCGATTCACAGAAGGATTGGACAAAAAAAGGGGGAAACCTACAAGGTATACTGGGAGAAACATTCCCAATGGCTTAAACCTTAAATTAGACTTGGTGAAAATCAAGCATGTGGTTGTTGGCTTGATGAAGAACCATCATTGAAAACTTGCATCTCTGGAGGCTTTAAAGAATTGTTAATTGCTAACTTCATGTCGGCGTCAGTATCGTCATCAGCTTGCTTCTTCTCTTCGGCGACAGCGGTCCCTTTTCCCTTGAGATTCTGGGGAGGCAATTCGTGGGCATCTTCGTTTTAATCCTCTTGATCGTCGTTCTCACTGGTTTCTTCTTTTCCCTATGAGTCAGACTCGTTAATCTCCTCATCTTCTTCTTCAGCGTCTTTTTCACCATCAGCGGTAGTAGGAGTATCTACCTTAATGAAGCCAGGAACAGCTCCGGAGCATATTGTTTAGGAATTGGTAGATTGTGCTCTGGGCAGTACTTTGCCAGATAAAGCTGAACCCCAGCAAATGCGGTCAGGCTCAAATCTTCAGCATGTTGTTCTTCTTTTGCCTATGCTTGCTTTCGGGCAAGACTCAATTCAGATTGAAGATTGTCACGAATATTCTGGAATTTGGTAACCAAGGAGGCTTGAGACTCTGTTTTTTCCTTATAATCTTGGAGAGCTTCGACGTCTCTCTCCAAGTTGACGATTTGACCAGAGCATTGAAGATGTTCATTCTGTAGTTCGTTCATCTTCCCCTCACAGATTTGATGCTCTTTTACTTTCTCTTCCATCTGGGAAATCTTGGAGACGCATTCATTTTGATGCTCAACGACAGACTTTTGTTCTTGAAATTGGTTTTCAAGTGTCTTTTTTCGTTCTAAAAAGAAAACAAAAGCAAGTGTAAGCAGAGGCAGACACAAGTAAAAATAGTCGGGCGATAAAAAATCCCTGGAAATCTACCTTATAACTCATGCACATGCTTACGAATACGTTCTTCGGGGACATTCAGTTGATTCAATCTAAATCCAAAATCTTGATTGGCACAAGGGCCCAGAATCTGGCTGATTTGGAATTTCAGAGAATTGTTTTTCTCGTTCAACTGTCTAGTTCGATCCCCATCAAGCTGGACGAAATCTTTATGACGTTGAATTTCCTGAATTGCGACATCTCTTTCGGTGGTTATCTGACTTAGTTGAGAAGTTAATTTTTCAGTCTTTGTTTTTTCCTCCTTCTATATGGTTCTGGTTCGCGTGTGATCCACAACAGCTTTCTCCTTGGCTTTACAATTTAACTCTGCTAGGCGAAGGGCATTGTCACGTTCACTCTTAATCCACCTCAGGTCGGTTTGGGTAGTGTTGAGAATATGATCAAGATTTACATTAAGATCAGATACGTAACGTAACTCTCTGCTATACCACTTAACATCCGTGTCAAAGTCAAACAACATATTACACTGCCTAGCGTTAGCATTAACCAAGTTGTTTATCTCGATTTAGGCTCGGTCTAGTCGGTTGTTATGACGTTGTCGGTGACCTTATAATAGATGAGGACTAAGGGTTTCGGCGGAGATAGCAGTGAGATAAAATTAGAACCTTGAAGGAATTAGATGGAGTAACTAACCTTGGGGTTCTGTTTGTTCCTTAGACTTGGAGCTTTAGGCGTAGTTTCTTAGTCTCCTTTTTCTCCTCTGACAGATGATGTTGGAGGGTAGCCTTATCTTGGCGAAGCTCGCCAATCTCTTTGTTATATTGAGAATTCAAGGAGATGGTGTCTATGTCACGTTGAAATCCCTGGGGATAAAGGGAGGGTAATCTATAACAATTGTACTTTGAAAAATAAGTAAGAAAGAAACTGAGGCAATAAAGTACCAAGACTGCATTGCAGAATTGCTCATGGGGAGTCAGATTGGCGACAACATTGGTTAACTCCAAAGGTCTCAGAGCCAACCCTGGTGCACTAAGCTTGGCCATTGACTCATAGGAAAGATAATCTCGGCGACCATCTTCTCGATTCACCAGCTGAGTAAAGAAATCAGACAACTTGTTGAAAGGAGCTAGCTCAGGATCTTTCTTTCGACTTTCGGGCATCTGTTCCAAGCTGAGAAGTTTGCCAATGACCCTGGCATCAAAAGGTAATTCAGTTAATTCTTCGCAGGCACTTTTTAGACGAAGAGGAGATTGTACACGGTCTTCAGCAAATGACTAGAATCCTCCCGTATCAATATCATCTTTTCCATGAGGTTCTTGAACAACAACCTTTGGAATCTCAATGGTTTCTTTAATAACTTCAGAAGACTTGTTTTGTTCAACGACAGCATATCGATAGCATGAGAGTCGCCGGCCTCCCTGGGCTTAACAGGTTTATCTTTTTTCTTGGGCTCAACAGATTCGTTTGACTTCCTAGACGAACCACTTGATTTTTTAGTAGCAGCAGATGTTGACTGAAGCAATGTTGGCTGAGACAGTACATTGCCGGTAGTGTCAGAGGCAGGTGGACCTCTAGAGTCAGATCCTTTTGAAGGTTGGGTAGGAACTAAACCAGGGAGCTGCTGCTGCAGTTTGCCTTGATTTTTTTGAAGAGCATCCATCTTGTTCTTCTTAGCGGGAAGAGCAGTCTGCAAGAAAAGTACACACTTCGCCGTCAGTTCTGGAGACAAACAGAGGCAAATATATACATATATTTAAAGATCTGAGAAGGTGTTTATTACCTGAACTGAGTCTTCAGCATCTCATTTTCTCTTCTTAGACTTGGACTTTTTGGCCTGCTTGCCATCCTCTAGGGCGAACTCTGGCTTTTTCGCCCAATGACCATCATGTCCCACTTGAAATTTGTCATCCTGAACAACGTACTTGTGTTCTTCAGTCCAGCGGACTTCCCAGAAATTCTTATCGGCGAATCGCTCATGACCAGCGGCGAAGTCTTTACGGATGATCGACTTACCTTCATCCTCCCAACCTTTGAGCCACGATCCTTCAACTTTGCAGGGGAGGTCATTCCAATGATTCTCGGTGTTGTGGAGCATCGTAGCGCTTGGCGGCAGTGGAAGAAGCTTTGTCTGCATCTCTTAGAAACCTTTAATCTTGACTTCTTGGACACTATGCGATAGGCCCAAGGTTCGCCATTCCTTTCACAATGTTTTACCTCATACCGAGCCTTGAAGTTCTCTATATTATACAACTCAGGTTTTATGTACTTCTTATTCCTCTCAAGATTGGGATAGTTGGTGGTGTCATGACGCCGAGCAATCCATTCGTACATTATAAGAATGGAGTTACCGGTAAGTTGAGAAGGACTCTTGTCGACATACAAAAGGATATCGAGAAGGACAAGGTCGGCGGGATTATATAACGAAAATTTATACCCAGCCTTGAGTTGTCCGAAAGAGATGACAAGTTTATTTTCATCCTGACCGTCTTGGCGAATGTGATCCGGCAGTAGTTTTTCGGCGGGAGATTTGATACCTTCAAGAGGAGTGACTTTAGGAGACTTGCAGTCAACCCAATCATTCGCGCAGTACTGATCCCATTTATGAAATGAATTCTCATTTTAGTCGCTTTAGGGTTCGGCGATTGAGAGTTACCCTCATGTTCAGATTCTTGGGTGTGGGTTGGCGACTCTGGATGGTATGTATCGTCTATGGAAGCCATTAGAGAAGTAAGGAAGATTGGAAAACAAGAAAACAGCCGGAGAAGAGTTGCAGAGGTGAAAAGTCGCCGGAAAAGCGAAAAAAAAACGTGTAACAGTGAAAAAAATAGAGGGTTTTGGTGGCGAAAACGATTAAGACAAAGGCAAAAGGTGGTGAAATCAACAGAAAGTTGCGGAAATGGGCTGAAGTAGGTGACGGAAAATAGGAGTGACGGCAGTTAGGGTTCTGTGGTGGAGCTTTGAAAGGGTTTTGGAGAGAGAGGAATTTTTTAAAGTTATAGAGAAGATGAAGCTAGTCGAAGAAAGAAGAAAGGATTTATAGTAGGGGAATCTCAACCTGTTCTGCAGGTTAGCCGGTCTAAAGGGTTTGCCGAATTTCACGGCATGAGCGACACGTGGCGAAAGTACAAAAAGGTGGAGAACGTGGGCTAGGCATTTTCGGCGAACTAGTATTTTCACCTTCAGCGACTAAAGATCTCGAAGATGAAAGAGGCAAAATGTAGGTGTAGAAATTTCCTTTACCCTATAAAGCATCCTAGAAGTAAAAGTTGTATAAGAAAATTATCTCTGAGAAGTACAGAATCATCAACGGAAGTCCTTTGCAGACAAGAGACCAGCATATGTAATGATCAAGACCACATCAGCGGACCTTATGAGAGGAAGGGAAGCGCGAACCAAGGACAACGAGATAGGACACGTCACCGACAGTAACTGAGAAGTAGTTGATCATTTAATGAAAAATCAGAACGGTAGTATTGTCAGAGTTGACTAGTTGACTCAGAGGACATCACGTCAGCAATCCTTATTTAGAGCATAGATAGTTTCTGAGGAATTGTAATAGCAAGTAAGATCATCGATCCTCGTAGTCGGCGAATAATGACAAGTAATGTCAGAGAATGTGTTGTCTGTATTAACTGTAGTCCATTACCTTGAATGTCTATAAAAGGTGAGAGACCCCTTTTGTGAAAGGGGTTGAGTGAATTTTGGGGTCTAGTCTACAGAGAGATAAAGTGGAGGTTTCCTACTTACTCTCCTTAGCTCAGCATCTGTGTGAGGATATTTGTTATTAGTGAGTGAGATTAATCTTGAGAAGGTGAGTGATGTAGCTATTTCTAATTCAATAAGATTTACTTCAGAGATTATACTTAGTATGCTGATGAACTTGTGTTTGGTATCTTTGAACTCTATTTACCTTGTTATAATCTTGTTCTCTTTGATATTATGCATTGCATGAGTATTATGTATGGGTGTATTAGTAAAATCTATCTTGTGGTGATTTTCCCCTTCCATGGTGGGGGAAATAAGACAAAACAAGGGTTTTGCCTTACCCATATGAAGGGGCCTAAATATGGATGGGTAGTTTTACCAAACAAAACTGATTTATGTCCCTCAGAAAAAGAAAAAAAAACACCTTATGGCCCGAGCAAATATCCAACGTTTATCACTCCCTAAATCAAACTCACCTCGTATCCCAATGTTTCAGTCAAATCACCTTTTCCGTCGGATCCCTCTCAGGAGAAATAGTAAGATAAAAATCGGGATTTTATCAGTTCTGTTTACCAAATGTTATTGATGGAAGTTTATGATTGTCACTTTATGCTGTTACAAAGGATTATGCTGATGCGACAGAGGTGGCCACACAACCACTCTCATGGATAGCGGAAAAGCCCAAAAAAATTGTTGGAATGGGCCTCTTGTTATAAAGTACTTACATATAAACACTAGAACCCATGTAGTCATGGTGTTATGATCAATACATATGTCAGTAAAATAGACATGTTTATTGTATATAGGTCAGTAAACCGACAAGAGTTAGCTCAGTTGGTTAGGAGTAACTCTCGTAAATAAGATCGGGTCTTCATTCTTTATTTGGAGATCTCATAAAATAAAAATTATGAATGATTCATAAATGAAATTGTAAATATTTCATTTTCTCTTTGAAGGAATCATAACAGGTTCTTGATTGTTTGTAAATATTTCATTTTCTTTTTGAAGGAATCATAACAGGTTCTTGATTGTTTTAGTTTGGGGTTTTAAGGATCCAAATTGCCGAGTAGTAAGTGATAATCTCAGAAACTATCTTGGTTGGATTAGTTTGATACGGTTTTAAGGATTCTTAAGAATGGATGATTCGAATTTTCCTTCTGGTGAAATTGTTCTAATTTATGTTGATGGTAAGAGGATTAGTGATAACGACGTTGTAGTACTTATTGATTAAGGTTTTACTTTAATAAGTGTCGTGTGCAAAGAAGGGATTTCTAATATATATGGAAATGGAAAATGAAGGTTTTGTACCGAATGCTAGTATATTACCATTATTAAGGGTCTTCTTGAAGAAAACGTGTTAGGAAAGCATTGGAGTTTCTCAAACAAATGCGCGAAAGTAAGTTTTTCGTGGGAACCATTTGAAGTATGCCACATCTAAACTACGAGATTCAGTAGATTAGAGAACAAAATGGGATAACAAAAGGGTCCGGCATGTTTAACTTATGTGTGTCGACAACGAGGATGATTCAAAAAGCTTATGCATTAAGTTAGGAAATTCTTTCTTTTTACAAGAATTTATTTATTAAGTCAACATATCATTAAATATATTGGATAATAAAAACAGACTAACAAATTACAAATGCATCTAAAGAAGTGGGTGTACCCAAAACACTACTAACTTTTTAGTTCGTGAACTGTATGGAAGAACTTGGACGATTTCAAAAATCAATATTCAAGATTTAACTTGAGTTAAGCCGTGAAGACTAATTCCAACAAGATTGGGAATTAACTACAGGTTAATGGTAACCTACAACTTGCTTTTACTTGTTTTTTTTTTATAATAGATCAATTATAAAGAGGAAAATAAAGTAAAGCAAAACACCAGAAGTTTTGTTAACGAGAGGGACCCAAAATCTAGCAGAAAAAACGCGCCACAGTATTAAGTCTCTACAAACACTAGCCTACTATCAAACTTCAACTGGGATGTAGTTGATACTAAATCAAGCTCTCCAAACGATTCAATTACAGTCACAATCCTTACTTCTCTTGGATCTCGCAAGATCTCTTGGAATATGATGGTTTTTGATAATGAACAATTCAATCTTGAAAAGCCGAAGAAAATGATTATTCTGTTCGCTAAGGAATGTGAAGTTAGAATGAGATGTAAGATGTGGAATACTAGTTATGATTTACAGGTTTTGACGCAATTTGAATTGAAGTGCAGACCTATTAAAACTGTAAGAATGATAAAAACTTACTTTCATTTACCTAAAGAACATCAGTTTTGGTCTGTAGTGATGGTACTTGTTAGGGCATTGTCCGGTCAAGCCCACTAGCGTTGGTATGTCAAGCTAGTTGTCAGTTTTAGGTGTCAAAACA
>JAJJMA010316934.1:0-10795 GCA_023529015.1 Papaver nudicaule
GGATAATATCCTATAGGATCTCGGATAAATTCAAACGGATATCGGATATCGGATTATTATTGACAGCCCTATTAGTGGATGTGTTGCAGATGTCAATGTAGTACAGTGGTAAAGTCGTTGGGTGGTGATACCAGCGACCTGAGTTCGAAACTCGTCTGCATCGGGGTGGGGGGGATTTTTCTTTATTTCTTTGCCTAGCTACCTGGGCTTGTAGGTAGTGGACTTCGGTCCAACCTTTAATATAACCTTTCATATTAAAAAAAAAAAAAAATAAATTGTCCAACAGATTTTTAACTTCGCATCCACATCTGATCCAAAATTCATTGAATTTCAGAAAATGCATCTGCATCTGCATCCAATCCATTAGTGAACGGATTGGACACCCGCCCACAGAAATCAGGTGGTCCGGATTGGATCTACGGATTTTGGTCGAATGCTCACCCCTAATCCCAACTAGTCAGTGAACTATTTCCTCACAATGGTTGGAATGTCTCTTTGTTATTTATCATTTTCAGCAATCAAACTGCTACCAAGGTCTTACCTTGACTCCTAGACAAGAAAAGTGAACAACCTAATGATAAGGTTGCCTCAAAATTTTGGAAGATGAAAGCTATACCAAGAATCAAGTTATTTGCCTAGAAACTTAAGAATAAAATCCTCACATTTCAGTGCTATCCTAGCAAGATTCGTTCATCATGTCAACCCTATCTGCAGTTTGTGTAATAATGAGGACGAAACATGGGAACACTTGATGATAAACTATGCTTTTGCTAAGGCAGTTTGGACTTGGAGAATGTTATCTCTGACCACATTAACCTAACTGAATGGTGTAGCTATTGGTTGAGGGCCTACAACCTAACTCTGATTTTGGGACCTGGGATGCAGTTTGTTGTACCATCTGCAGACACATCTGGAAAGCCGAGTGTCATGCAGTTTTTCAGGGGGAAAAACCTAACCCAAGGCATACTGCTAATTTAATCCTTAAGCAGTTTGAGGATTTTAATCACTACACTGCTCCTGCACTCAGCACTTCTCCTAACAATGACGATTCTGTAAATATTTCCTCTGTTTATGAAGACATCACTATTTCATTTGCTACTCAGTTGAATAAGGAAACTAACCTTACAGGATTGGGTGCTATCATTTTAAAAGGGAAAGGAGTCACCATTGGGAGGAAAACCAGCTGGTGTAGAGCCCAAGGAACAGAAGATGGAAACTGTAAAGCTGCAATAAAAGCTCTAGAATGGGGAATCTAACTGCAGGTTAGGAAATTCAACTTTTGTTATCAAAACGAATCTCTCATAAGAACCCTTCAAGGAAGCCGTTGAAGGACCAGTTGGCAATCCAATTCTTAAGTTCATCAAATCTTTACTACGCTCCACTTTTTTGAAAATGTAATTTGCAAATACTCTAAATTTAGCAAGCACCCTGATATTTGTAAGGTGTTAGAGCATTGCTCGGTTGAACCCACTGGCGTTAGTATGTCAAGTCAGTTGTCAAGTTTGGTTGCCAAAACACAATCCTTGATTTAGTTTAAAACATCATTTCGGACTATATTAAACTAGGTATTGAGACGAATACCATTTGAAGATCGAAGACCTTACACACTTCATATTTATCGTCCTCTCACCAAAAGGGAAGATTGTGGGTGCCATATTTCACATGGATCCCTTAGAACAAAATACCAAAGTAAGAAAGAATAAGGCAGCGCATGCCAGCGGACCCTTTAAGCGGAGCAACTATGTAAGCGTAGAACGAATGGCCCTACGCACCCTCTGCTCCGCAGGGAAAGTCCCAATGTAAGCGACTTAGTATGTAGCAGTAATATTTAGCCTAGAAGCACTAGATCACTGGGGGGTGTGTGTGTGTGTGGGGGGGGGGGGGGTGAGAGCGCTCTTAGGAAATCGGATCACTAGTCCAAGGATGATCTTTAGCTTGGTATGGTCTTGAGTCTTTGGTTTCTAATAAATTGGTCTTTTCTTTAGTTTTGTGTTCTATTGGTGGTGTTCTAGCCTTGTGCAGGACCCCCTCTAGTGGAGTAGTGTCTTTGGATACGGTTTTAGTGCACATGAGTATAGCTCGGGGTAGTTTAGCATAGTAAATTTCTAGCAGCTAAAGCGTTTATGAACTCTAACGTGATAGACATGAACGCGTTTTTATGCAAGTTCAAAAATTCCTAAACTCCAAACTGTCACGACATGAATGTGTTCATGTCCAGGCGAAATAAAAACTTCTTTGAGGATTTTTCCCATTATGAACACTTTCATGAACGCGTTTGAAAAAGCAGGGGTACCGAAATACTACCAACTTTTCGTTTGGGATCCTGAGTCTTATGGTAAGATATGGACGATCTCAAAAATCAATAGCCAAATCTGATAACCGGAGTAGGATCACAAGTGATCAGTCCAACTCAAGACAAGTCTTGGTAAATCCCCTGGATGGATTATAGACCAACTTGACGGTTATTAATAACGTACTTCTTGTGTTTGCTTTAATTATATAATCAGAGAATATAATGCGGAAAGTAAAGCACACAAGACACCAGAGATTTTTTTAACGATGAAATTACGACATGTAGAAAAACCTCGGGACCTCGTCCAGATTGAACACCACACAGTACAAACTTTCTACAAACACTAGCCTACTATAAGACTTCGGTCTTGAATGTAGCAGAGACCAACTCCAGCCCTCCAAGCGAATTGGCTACTGTCGCACTCCTTACGTCTCTAGATACCCCGCAGATCATCACGCACTTGATTCCTCTAGCTGACGTCCTTTAAAGGCGTAGGATTTGCTGTAACCGTTGTTAAAGGCTTATGTCAGCAATACCGGCTTTGCAACCTTAATTACTGACTCTATGTTTCGAACTGTCCTCTTCAGTTTAACATATGTAAAGTGACTTCCATTGGATTGCTCCAGGTCATACGGAAATCTACTTACAAGCGGGGGCTGACAAGTAAACCGAGTAAACTATACCCAACTTGTCTCTACCTCAGTTGTAAAAAGAATCACTTAAGAAACTTATACAACTGGAGATAACTAGGTCTTACAACACCGAGTGCAGCTGTGCGTTGCTTCCTTCAACCTTATTGCAGAATAAACAAGAACGTGATCAGGTTACCAAGGTTACAGGTTAATCTGATAACAACCACAAAGGTACGTTATCGCCTACCTGTGCTTCCCAACTCTCAAGAGAAGTCTTTATAGCCGTTAGGTAAATCCCACAGAGGAACTGCTACCTAATAGAGGATGATTATATCACAACAAGCTTACACCGAAGTGCAAAGAGTTTACGATCAATTCCACAGAGAAACTTCACGTATACTAGATGCTTGTGGTTTTCGTTCTTTAACCCTCTATTTATAGTACTCAATAAGATAGGTTGCTTAGGAATAAAGCAACTAGTTTCTTAACCTACAAGTTAGCAAGTGTTCGTGTAAACGAACCCGTTACTTGGCTTGCACACAAAGTGAAAAGGAGGGGATACCGAGATATACCACCGACTTTTGAATTCGTGAACCTAGTTGATTATGGTTGTTTGAACGATCTCACAAGTCAATATTCAAACAACAACCTGAGTATAGTTCAGAGAACATAACCCTAACAAGAACGTAGTTCTCGTAGATCCCAATAGAGATGGATTCACTCAAAGGTTATGAATCAACAAACTTGTAATTACTTCAATTATATATATCAGAGACAAAATAATGCGGAAGGGAAAAGTAATGCAAGACACCAGAATTTTGTTAACGAGGAAACTGCAAGTAAAATGATTAACTTGATACCATGCAAGAAGACGGTCACCGGAGAAGGAGCAGCCAGATTGTTTTTCAATCATGTATGGAAACATTTTGGATTACCCACTTTCATAATATCTGACAGAGACAATCGATTTTTGGGGCACTTTTGGACAATTTGTGGACTTTGATGGATACAAAACTCAATAAAAGTACTGCTTTTCATCCACAGACTGATGGACAGACATAAGTGGTAAATCGAACCATTATTCATCTTTTAAGAGGTTATAACTCAAAACATCACAAAACTTGGGATGAGAGTTTACCTTATATCCAATTTTCTTTCAATCGAGTATTTCATGGTTCTACCCTGAAATCTCCTTTTGAAGTTTGTTTGGGGTATCTACCTCAAGGTCCTCTTGACATGATGTTCACATTTCCTCAGGCTCAAGGGGCTACTGAAGAAGAAGCTACACGAGTTGAACGGTTTGTTGAGAAAATTCATAAGATACAAACATTAGTAGAGGCTCAACTACAGAAGACCCAAGCTAAGTACAAGGCTAAGAGTGATAATCATCGCGTTCCTTGCAATTTCACTATAGGATATCTAGTGTGGTTACGCATAGCAAAGAACGGCTCAAAGGAGAGGCTAAGAAGCTCAAACCCATACGTTATGGGTCATTCAAGGTACTAAAACAGTTTGGAGAAAATGCTTTTCAATTGGATTTGCCTCCTTACATGCAAATGTATTAAGTTATTAATGTTGAGTGCTTGAGGCTATTTGAACCTCCATTACTTCATAAAGAAGAGGGTCAAACACTGAAATTACCAACTATAGAATATTTAAGAGTTGAGCGAGAAGACGTACTCAAAGAAGATTGTGTAATAGAGACTAAAGTAACACCTACAAGGAGAGGAGACTGCACTATGTACCGCATAGGGCGAGTTGGGGAATCACCTAGCAAAGCAAGGTGGTTTAACAAAGAACAAGCTGAAGCTGCATTTCCACATCTTCAGTTTGCAGCTTTCACAGGAGTAAAAACTTTTTAAAGAAGGAGAGCCTTGATACAGGAGTATCTAGGTTAGACAAGATTAAACCTCTAGAAGGTAGACGAGCATATTGTGGCTAGTGAGTATCTAGAAGATACTAGAAGAGGTGTCGATTATTGGTATTTCCTAGTTTATGAGAGTTTCTCAATTTAGCATAGAACTCAGTTTCCTAGTTTAGGCAAAACTGTAATCATAGTTCTCTATAAATAAAGAGAACTATGCTACAAGAGAGGCAGACGAGATAGAAAAAAAGTAGTAGAAAGCATATGAACTTGTTTGCTAGAGTATTTTCTCTAAAGTTCAATAAAGCAGAAGTATTAAAACTGATTACGTGTTCTTTTCACTTATTGTTCTTTATTTGTTCTTGATCATACTTCTCTCAGTTCTAACTCTTGGTGCCACTGATTGTGTTTGTATCATGCTTCGCCAACGTATGGATAGGACGCATCCGACGCACTGTGGCGCTTAGTAGCCTCCGTGAAGCCGAACGTTTTGTCAAAGATATTAATGAAGAGTTGGAACGCTGCAGGCGCGCTCTTGCTGTAGGCGTTGTTATGCCATTAGTTAAAACTTTACCCTTTGTAGATGTCGTATAGTTGTTCTTGAGATTTAAATGATATTTCTATTTTGGACATGTGTCATGCATGCCTTAGGCGGCTATTGTGCATTTAATGCATTGATCTTGCTGCTCATTAGTATACATTTTCTCATTTCTAGTATTCTGTTTAAGTAAATAATGGCCTCTAGAGATAGTATATGGGTGTTGGCTTTACCTGACGTTCCAGGTGCTCTGGCTCGTGATGATTTAGAGAAAGAAGCAAAGCGCTTACGTGGTATTTTGCAAGAGGCCAAGGATTCGTTGCAAGAGCACGAGCAACAATGTATAGGTGCATGTGCTGCTATTACTGATCAGCGAGAGACGATAAGATTGATACGTCGGTCGAACGCGAATTCTGGCTTAATGGAGAAGGCGCACCGTTGTTATGATGATTGTGTTCAAAAGATTGCCAAGGAGGAGGATTATTTTTCAATACGCGAGAGAGACTGTCGAATTTATAGCGGGGCGTGTTTGAGAATGTGAAGCTGACTTTGCTAAACTACCAACATTTGATTTTCTCCACCACCCCCCCCCCCCTCTTCGGAAGCATAGCATGCGCCATTAGGCCTATGGTGATGTACGTTTGTTTTTTGAATCTGTTTTGGCTTTCGGTTTGATGTATTGTCTTCTTGAATCGACTAAATATATGATGTAGAATTGCAATGCTTATGTACTTGTTAAGTCGTCGTAAAGAAGGCAACGTTTTCAGTGCGCTCCCGAGGCAGCGTTTTCATGGCGTTCCTTTTCAGTGCCCAATCGACCAGGGTTTTCAGTGCCCTTGTGTTAAATCGATTTTGAAAGTGATACAAGGCAGCGTTTTCAGTGCGCTCCTGAGGCAGCGTTTTCGTGGCGCTCCTTTTAGGGTTTTCAGTGCCCACTTGTTAAGTCGACTAGGGTTTTCAGTGCCCTGAATAAAGAGATTGCAAATTTTTTGAAAAAAAAAAAAAGCGGTAGTAAGACGCTCCTCCAGGTTTTATTATTAAATTAAACTAAGGCAGCGTGTCCATGCGCTCCTTTTCGTACAATAAACACGAAAAGCAAAAATGAAAAATAATAACCGCCTTATATGTCAAAATTTACTCAAGTGTGATAAAATTTGATCCATTTAACGTTTATGGGTGTGTCGATCTCTTTTTCGCTCATGTGGCTGAGATAATAATAACCGCTTTCTGCAACCTTCCGCACGGTGTAGGGTCCTCGCCAGTTGGCGGCAAACTTACCTGCCTTGGCTTTCCTTAGTACATGTTTCGCAGATTTCAGTACAAGATCTCCCAGCTTGAAGTCTCGCGGTATCACTTTCTTGTTATAATAACGCGCCTTGGTTGCTCTATTGGTTTCAGTGAAGCGTTCCTCCTTATCCCTCCTTTCTGCGAGCATGTCAAGGTGTGCGATTCTGCTTATATCATCCGGCTCGTTGTGACTTTCCACAGCTACTCTCGCGGATGGTACTTCTACCTCAGCTGGTAATATCGCATCTTCACCGTATACTAGGGAGTAAGGGGATGCTTCTATGGAGCTGCATTTAGAAATTATGTATGCCCACAATGCCAGAGGTAGCTGCTCGTGCCATCCTCGGTGATGATCGTGCACAGTTTTACCCAAAATGCGCAATAGTGTCTTGTAAGTTGATTCCACCAAGCCATTCCCTTGAGGGTAATACTCCGTTGATGCATGCTGCCGGACATTGTATTTGGCCAAAATGTTCTCCACTTTCTGATTAATGAAGGACGACCCATTGTCTGAGTGGATTATCATTGGCGCGCCGACTCGGTAGATAATATTCTCTTTGATGAACGCGGCAATGGTTTCCCCTTCATAGTTTCGTAATCGCGCTGCTTCCACCCACTTTGTTGAGTATTCTATTGTTGTGATTATATACTTGTGCCTGCTGGAAGAAAGTGGGTTTATAGGGCCGATCAAATCTAGACCCCAACTATGGAAAGGCCACGACGCCACCACACTATGCAATTCTTTGTGCGACGCTTGTATCACATTTCCATGGAATTGGCAAATGTCACATTTCTTAATGAACTCTGATGTATCAGCTTCCATCGTGGGCCAATAGCCTTCTTCGTGGATGTGCATAAACTTTTTTTTTTTAGAATTGAAAAGGTTGTATATTGAAAACAAAAAGTTATGTACAGTATATACAAAGGAAAACCAGTAGAAACTTCAGGTTACAGCTTCTCTACAGTTTCCCAATTAAACAGTTTCTGCTTCCTTAATATTCAAGCTCGTGGGATTTTGTCATTACGATTTGCGCTTCCTCTTTGCTTAAACACCTTAAAGCCCCGTTATCAAAGCTTCTTATATATAGTACCCCATCAGTGATAAAAAATCGCGCTGCTTTCCTCGTTAATTTATGCGAGAGCTTCTGACTCATTACTTGGCAGCAGACCGCTTCGTAAATAACTGATGTATGGTTGCCTTCAATCTAATTCTTCGACCGTGCATACTTCTGACGGTTGGGGTGGCGATTGACATTTGGAGCAGTTGCTTTGTAACGCGGCGGCTTGGGTTGTCATTTCTGGCCAGTATAACCCTTTCCTATGCAGTCTTCGGTAAAGAAGGATTACCCCCGAGTGTCCACAGGTCTCCTGATGGACTTGTATCATGATTTTATCCGCTTCTTTTCTTCCCACGCATCGTGTCAGTGCTCTGCCAGCCATTCAATAATAGAGTCGACCCTTGATGATTACGAAAGATTTCAGCCTTTTGAACAACATGGTTCTATCTTCCTTGGGCTTACCGAGCTCTTTTATGACGTCCCTCCTCCAGTCGTTTCCCTCTTCGAATTCATCTCTTGAACCAAGTACTGGGGAATTCTTTCCTGTGTATGACGATCGAGCCTTCCTCCTTATTGTTTAAGTTGATTTTGCTGCTAGCGTGGCTAAAGCATCAGCATGCCGATTCATAGATCTTCTTGTGTGTCCTAATTCTACCAAAGTTAATTTGGCCATTTGTTTTTGGGCCTCTGCGCGATAGGTGTCAGGCGCTCTTCTTTGACATGAAAATCCCCGCCGGCTTGACTAGTTACTAGCTTGGAGTCACCGTGCACGCGTAAGCGAAGAATTTCCATCTGCTCAGCAAGCTTCAGGCCTACCAGGAACGCCTCATACTCGGCCACATTGTTACTGCAGGCGAAATCCAACTTGAAAGCAAATGAGAGTAATTCTTTTCGAGGTGTCTCGAACACAATCCCCGCTCCTCCGTACGAGCCATAGGACGACCCATCAAAGTACATATCCCAGGCGTCTTCTTCATCAAGCTCCGCTATTTCTCCTCGGATGTCCTCGTGAATGTCAGCTTCGTCGCTCCCTGGGAATGCGGCTATAAGGTCTGCGATCGCTTGGCCTCTTATACCCTTTGGTTCATTGATAATGGAGTCCAAACTCTAAAAACTGTAGGGACCATCGCGCGGTTCGACCAGTCAGATACGGACGCTCAGCCAGGTAGATCATGGGATTCGCTGCGGAGATTACTATTATTTGGTGCGCTAACAAGTACGGTCTTAACTTGTGAGCCGCGTATATTAAGGACAAACAAGTCTGCTCAATTCGAGGGTACCTCGTCTCCGTGTCTTTTAGGACGCGGCTTACATAATATATTGGAAAAAGTTGATCGTTCCCTAGGTCCTGCGCGAGGAATTCTCCTATGGTCTCGGAGGTATACGCTAAATAAAGATGCAAATGCCCGCCTGGTATGGGTGGTCGTAGAACTCGGGGGCTGGTCAAACACCTTTTCATGTTTTCGAAAGCGCTTTGTTGTGCTTGTCCCCAATGGAAGGAGTATCCCTTCTTCAGAAGCGGGGTGAAGGCAGCCATCATTTGCGTCAATCCAGGTATAAACCTCCGAACATAAGATATTTCTCGAGGAAACTCTGCAGTTCTTGGACGCTTGCAGGTCTGTCCATACTGAGTAGCGCTTGCGCTTTCGCTGGATCCACTTGTATTCCCTTGTTTGTGACTACAAACCCTAGAAATTTGCCTGACGTAACCCCGAAGGCGCATTTTAGCGGATTCATCTTGAGCTTATACTGCCTACAACGCTCGAACACCGTACGCAGATGGTTTATGTGGTCTTTCTTCATCTGGGACTTTACCACAATATCATCGACATATACTGAAAAAGCAGGGGTACCGAAATACTACCAACTTTTCGTTTGGGCTCGTGAGTCTTATGGTCAGATCTGAACGATCTCAAAAATCGATATATCCAGATCTGTTAACCTGAGCTGTATGCATCACAAGTGATCAGTCCAATGCAAGACAGGGTCTTGGTAAATCCAATGGATGGATTGAGGACAACGATCAGGTTTATTAATAACATACTTCTTGTGTTTGCTTTAATTATATAATCAGAGAATATAATGCAGAAAGTAAAGCACACAACACACCAATGATTTTTTTAACGAGCAAACTACAACCTGTAGAAAAACCTCGGGACCTCTTCCAGATTGAACACCGCACAGTACAAACGGTCTACAAACACTAGCCTACTATAAGACTTCGGTCTGGGATGTAGCAGAGGCCAATTCCACCCTCCAAACGAACTGGCTACTGTCGCACGTCTCTAGATCCCCCACAGATCGTCACGCACTTGATTCCCCTAGCTGACGTCCGTTACGGGACTAGGAGTTGCTTTAACCGTTGTTAAAGGCTTGTGTTAATAATTCCGACTTTGCAACCTTAATTACCAATTGTATGTTTGAATTGTCCTCTATCAGTTTGACATACACAAAGTGACTTCCTTCGGATTGCTCCAGGTCATACGGAAATCTACTTACAAGCGGGGGCTGACAAGTAAACCGAGTAAACTATGACCAACTTGTCTCTACCTCAGTTGTAAAAAGAATCACTTAAGAAACTTATACAACTGGAGCTAACTAGGTCTTACAATACTGAGTTCATCCGTGCGGTTGTTTCCTTTCAACCCTTTGTGTAACGTATCAGTTCTTGAATGGCCTTATATCAGAAGAGAAGGACCGTAGAATATACAAGAACGTGATTAGGTTACAGGTTACTCCGGTTTCAACCACTAAGGTCTCAATCTCCTACCTGTGCTTCCTAACTCTCAAGAGAAGTCTTTATAGTCGTTAGGTAAATCCCACAGAGGAATTGCTATCTAATAGAGGGTGACTATACCACAACAAGCATTCACCGAAGTGAAAAGAGTTTACGATCAATTCCACAAAGAAACTTCACGTATGCTTGATGCTTGTGGTTTTCGTTCTAGAAACCTCTATTTATAGCACTCAATAAGATAGGTTGCTTAGGAATAAAGTAACTAGTTACTTGTTCCACAAGTTTAGCAAGTGCCCGTGTAAAACGAACCAGTTACTTAACTTGCACATAAAGAAACCTAGATTTATCTCAATTGGAAATCTTTATCATTTATTTGTCAAGTGTTT
>JAJJMA010316945.1:0-13336 GCA_023529015.1 Papaver nudicaule
CTCACAATAACACATCTACTCAACTCTCTTCTCTCTTTACATGCTACGGAGTACTTTACATTCAATCTTCACCTTTCAGTTTTAATCCTTCATCCGAGTTCAAATTACCCTTCTCTGGTCCATCATTTGAATGTTTTTGGTACATGCCAGATTAATTTGGGTCTCTGGAATTAATGTGTTTACTAGTTGTCTTCTTTGGCCATTTACTTCTTCATTTAACAACAACCTTCGGAAGTTTTTGGCCATGGGCTGGGCATCTCTGGTTCAATTCAAATCAGCAGTGAAGTTCTTATGGATTCTAGATATGCTTATCCAGACAAGACTTTGGTTTCTCCTCCGATTTTGGCTCTCAAAATGTATGCAACCTTAACAACGTAGCCTATCCCAGTGGTTCTTTTTCCTACTTCAGGACTGCTATTCAAATCCATGGCGAACACAAATCTGGTTTTGTAAGAGATTTTTTACAGTATTTGGATTCCTGGAAAGATTATAAGAAAGCACTTGGAATTGTTTACAATGGGATGCTGCCCATTAGTCCGAAATCCAGAAAAAAACAGTTATGTGTTGGTTGTATTTCATTGATTATTTGGTGATTTTTGAAGTTTTGAGTTTTCATCTTCAGCTACAACACCTACCTTTACTCAATCTTCATATGTTACGGCTCCATTTTTGGAGTATTAGCAGATCACCTCCAACCAACACCCTTCTACACCCATTGGTTGCCAGACCTTCAGCTATGTAGTTTTTGGTGATACGATTCGCCAGATGAAAACTGATGAATACAATGATTCCGAGCTGACTCGATCAAACATTCAAATCGGGAGTCTATGTTCCCCGACAAACACTGACAACTATAGGCCCACCACCGCCACATGGTTAATTTTTGCTATTAGGTTACATATCTCAATATCGACAAAACTGACATGTGTGGCTCAATTTCAGTTTTGGTAGATCATAAGCCACGTCATTGAATTAGAAATGACGACATTATGGATAAATCTAAATCTGGGTCTAGTTCATTGGGCTTTTTTTTGTTGCACCAGATAACATGTCACATGACCAAACCGGTAACATGTCATAACTTTACATATAAGCTAAAGATGGGGGAACTGGACCAGCAGACTTTGAAAGCGGACTGGATGGTTTCTTGCTGGAAGATTTTCCGGAGATGGTTTTGGTTTTGGAGCTACCTTTATTTGAAATAACAGCCTTTGAAGGTGGCTTGGTGGGCTCTTCCTAAATGGATGGTTTCTAGTCATAGTGGTGTGCTAGTTTATGTACATATAGTACTGCGTAGATGTAGTTTCTCTTTGCGTGTGTTGTTGTGTCTGTTTAAGTCCTGCTTCGCACAAAGTGTCCTAGCATCTTTTGCTTTTCTCTTGAGTCTACAATGGGGGTGGCAGAATTGTTCGACGGAGTGCAAGCTAGGTTCCTATGGTGACAGTTCTTTAGGTGTTTTGGTATTTCCTTTGTTATACAAAGGGGCGCACATACTGCTCTGTTGGGTCTGTGATAACGGTTTTTCTTCAGACCATTCTTGTAGATGGTCAGTTGGCATCATCACACTGGCATTCTTGCCACTGTTGGTGACTGCAGTACAACTTTGGTGGTGGCTGCTCTTCCCTTGACTTGGCTCATGGAATACTTTCTGTTACTTTTTTTTAGGACTCTACTCTTGACATCGGTTACGACTGCTTGGAGTGTTTTATCTTGGGTATCTGGTACTTTCGTTAATGCTTTGTCCATCTTGATGTACCTAAGCTATATTTGTAACACTCTTTTTTATATATAATCAAAGTAGGCTTGTCTTTCAAAAAATTGCACATAAAACACAGAAGGATGGAGTTCATTTTGCAGGTACTGTAGTTTAAATCTTATTCCCAGTACCAATTTAAACTACTGCCCTCCTTCAAAAGAAGAAGAAGAAGAAGAAGAAGAAGAAAAAAAAAAGGAATTAAACTCCCGACTTGCCAAACGGAACTTTACCGAAAATTCAAAATGACCCTCTTTTGATTTCCGTTTCCCAACACAAGGCTTACTTTTCCTCTTCTCTCAGTCTCACTCTTACCTTGTTTCTCAATTCTCATTCCCCTCTTTCTATTTCCCTCCCTAAATATAATGACGATGGAACAGGAGAGCGAAAGCAAATGTAGCATTAATCTACAGAGGAAAAAGAAATATTGAGGTAAGCCAGCTTCATCATTTCGTCATCATAAATTTTAAATAGTTAGGGTTTATAGAAATTGTTGTTGTCTAGGGTTTTTCAATCATCAAATTTTGTCCATATTTTTTTTTTTTTGGCTTTACTTACCAGATTATATTACCCAGATGATTGAAGCTGTATAAGTACAAAATCCTTGTTTAAGCCAGCCTTGTACTGCTGAAAGGTGCAAGTAACAACATTATAAATTGCAGTATTTCTTTTGTCTATAAAAGAAACTTCTAAAGAAGTAGACAACGTCAATTTCCAAGTGTCCTTGATATAGAGGGAAGCACATAACAGACACTACAAGCTATGGACAAAATTAGTAATCTAAAGCACAAACAAAAACCATAAGATAAATACTCACTAGAAATTTTGAGTTCTCTAACCTAGATTTAGAGACGTAAAATCAAATGGCCTTTCAATCTCACCAGAAGTTTAGAAGCATTACTATATAATGAATAACTGAACATTTCTCTTCAAGTTTCTGAATATATGATATATATATAGAGCTGTTTCGTAATTGTATCAGTTTTTCTCTGCAAGTGTTGTATGAAATTTTAGTCATAGATAATAAATATGGACCTTTCGATTGTAGAACAGTTGCTGAAGAAGATTCAAGAACTTGAAGCTAGAGATGTCCAGCTGAAAGAAGAAATGTCGAAATTAAGCCTTTGTACAACCAGTTCTTGGTGTGTAGGAATTGGTTCTGGACATGAGTTGGATTACAATGGCCAGGTGTCTCACTTGAATTCGACTGAGCAATCAAGATGGGCCAATCCTAGGAGAAACAGTTGTGGCAGGGGTCAACATGAAACCATGAAAATGCCTAATTCTGGTTCAGCTTCATCCAAACATGGAGATAGTAGTACCCATGACTTCCTACACCCTCAAGGAATAAGTTTAAACTTCACGGATAAACAATGTTTGAATATCTTGCAGTCAACGGGTCAGGCAATTCATATTTTTGATCAAAACGGTCTGGTAATATACTGGTAAGTTTTTATTACTCTTTCTTTTTAATAGGCATCACATTATTGAGCTCAGTCATTCTATTTTGTATATGGCTCTTCGAAAGAAACCTTTAATTTCAGGCAGTAGTTCAAGTTAATTTACACCACTATCCTCTTACATATGCTTATAGATTATGTATGTCTATTGATCCACTTGAGTGAATATACCTAATGTTATTACAGGAACCGAGCAGCCGAACACCTTTATGGTTATTCTGCCTCAGAAGCGCTAGGTCGTAATATTCTCGGATTCATTGTTGAGGAGCGCGACTTCAACGAGGCAAAAGAAATAGTTCACAGAAATACCTTAGGACAAAACTGGACAGGACAGTTCCCTGTCAGGAATAAGCACGGAAGACGATTTCAAATCACAGCCACAAACACCCCATTATACGATGACAATGGTACTTTTGTTGGGATTATTTGTTTGTCATGTGATTCGGATCTTTTTCGAGAAGTTCCAGCACCTGTTTCATTCGGATCAAATTCTTCAAAAGACGAAGCCTATCCAAAACCTGGTGTTGCCTCTCAGCAAAAATCTCTGCAAGTCGTCGTTTCTTCAAAAACTTCCAAATTGGTAAGCTTGAGTCTTTTACATTCTTAAATCAATTCGTTTTTGCCTCCAGTCAGTACTCCGTCTCTCTCTCTCTCTCAACAAATTATTGAACCAGGCATCACGATTGACTAAAAAACTCTGGTCGAAAATGAAAATTCGTGAAAGCACCATAAAATGTAAAACCCAGGGTGGAGATAGCCGGTATTTTTGCTGTCAAGGTTTTCCAGAAACTATTAGCTCTGACCATAGGCTGGTCGCGTCAAAGGAAATATCTCTAGGCAATCCATTTGGAGACTCTGTTGGCGATGAGGATGTACATAAGGCTAGGATCTACGAGATGATAACATCTAGGGTGATGGGGATATCATGGCAGCCATGGGAAGTCATTGAACAACGTAAGAATTGTGACCAACAAAACCAGGTATTGGAATGTAACCTGTTTGCTGCAAATGAAGCCTCTGGTGGAAATGAAACATGCATGTGCAGTGGTGGTACTAATAGTAGCAGCAACCCTCATCATCAATTATATATGGATGCAGATGCTTTCGGTTATGACATCTCGTGGGAAGCCTTGACATTCGGTGAACAATTGGGGAAAGGTACTATGTATTTTCACTATTTCTAATTCAATGCAGTTTTCTTTTTTGATACCTTTTCAACTATGATTCTTTTCTGATTCAGGTTCATGTGCAACTGTGTATCACGGTCTGTGGGATGGCTCGGTATGTTGTGATTGTTGTCTTTTTGATGTCAAAGTATCACGTCTAGCTAATAAGTGACAATGTACATTTATATGTCAGACAATATTGTCAATTGTGGTATGATTCTGTATGTTACATTTTCCACCTTCAGCTGCTTCTTATCATCGCCGAGTGTGCCCTTTTCTGTGGTGGGCATATAGTACATAGGTAAAGGGGAAAAAAAAGAGAGAATTTGACCCAGCAAAACCTGGCCTAATCTGCAAGCTGATCTTAACCCTGACCTGATTCAATCTACTGTAGCTTGGCATGTGGCCAAACTACTATGGTTTAGCACTTTTGACCCGTGAAGTTGTGACCTCTCACCCCTTCCAAAGGTTTGAAGGGAAGATTGTGTCATGCTATTAACACTCATTTGTACTTGTCGCAGGATGTTGCAATAAAGGCAATTTCCAAATTGGATTACACAGATGATTTGCTGCACTCCTTTAGACAAGAGGTTGTTTTTTTTTAACTCGAGCTAGTTTTGCTATCTGAAAATGAAATTGTTTGGCGACATTCTCAAAATAGTAGCACATTTAGCATTGTGTTGTTACTGAGGAATTTAATGTTGATATATCCATATTAAGTAGTGGCCTAACTGTATGTACTTTTTCAAAGGTATTACTTATGAAGAGGCTCCGGCACCCAAATGTGCTACTCTTTATGGGTGCAGCAACTTCACCTCACCATCTGTGCATCATCACTGAGTTCCTTCCACGGTTTAGTCTCCACCTTTATCTGTTTTAAATTAAGGATGTTTGTCTTTGAAATTTCATTTACAAGGCCTATATTGCAGTGGAAGTTTGTTTCAGTTGCTTCGACGTGACACTCCTACCTTAGATTGGAAACGGCGTGTTCAGATGGCTTTGGATGTTGTGAGTACAGTTCCTGGCAACAATTTATACTGAGAACTATATTGTCAAATTAAAAATTGATTTTTTATTATTTTCTTCTGGCTATTGTAGGCACAAGGCATGAATTACCTTCATCGACACGACCCACCAATCATTCATCGCGATTTGAAGTCATCAAATCTTTTGGTTGGTAGGAATTGGACTGTGAAGGTACTTAATCTTTTACCAATTTTCTAAATTGTGTATAATATTATTGAATTAACAAATACACATCATTTGTTCATCTTCTCGATATTGCTTGCAATGCTAGATTGGTGATTTTGGTCTCTCACGACTCAAACATGCAACGTTTCTCACAACGAGGAATGGGAAAGGGACGGTACATTTTATAACGTTGCCTTAGATCGTGAGAATGAAACCTCACTCATTTTGTTTTTGTTTCTGCAGCCACAGTGGATGTCTCCAGAGGTTATCCGTAATGAGCCAGCAGATGAGAAGTGGGTTTAAACTGTTTCAGTTTTTAATTAAAGGATTATAGTTTGATTCTGCTTCAGTTTCTTGTGCTCCATTTATTATATGATTATATTCTTTTAACTATGACATGGAAATGGGACTTCCTCTAGGTCTGATGTATATAGCTTTGGAGTCATACTATGGGAGCTTGCCACGTTACAAATCCCTTGGCATGGCCTAACCTCAATGCAGGTAGGTTTTTTTCTCACGGAAAATAATGACATGTTTATATAATTCTACAATTCAATCTTACTTACGGTTTTGGAGGTAACTATGCAGGTAATTGCTGCGGTAGGGTTCATGGGCAAACAAAATGAGATTCCAAAAGAAACTGACCCTCAATGGGCATCATTAATCAGGAGTTGCTGGCACAGGTGCTTATCTTGCGACATTCTTCAACTAACTTCTCTGAATTTTGTCTATACTGCGCACAGTTTTATTTCAGTAACAGAAATTGGCATGTTGACAGTATTCTATGATTATCTGTTTTATCTCATGTTCTTACATTCTACTATAACTTGAAACTTTAGTGACCCAAAATGCCGGCCAGCATTCAAGGAACTGCTTGAAAAGCTGAAAGTTCTAAAGGGACATTATTTTGTTCCAAAGCCAAGAGAATTTCCTGTTGAGCGTTCGTTGCCGACTTTCTCTGTGTAGAAATATCTAAATAGAAATGAAGAAGCATTGTCCGTAGAATCTTTGATGTTAGCTGACATATCTGTACAATTAATAAGCAACCCATCAACTAGTATAATTAGCATGTCCTTGTTTCTTTGTAACCTCAAGAGAGTAGATTTCGACGTGCTCGAGTGCATAGTCGAGTTGAGTGTGAATTTAGTAATACTAGAGTTATTTTTAATAGATTACTTGTAAATTAGTTACCTTTTTGTTTTTTTTTGTAATTGTGAGTCATAAATCAAAATCTATTTCTCAATCTTGAATCTGCTATCCATACAAGTAATTTCATTTAAGTAATCAGTCATAACGAAATTTACAATGGAAATAGAAAGCAGTTAACAGAAAGGACTTGGAGTTTATTAACGAAGAGAGCATAACCAACTGGGAATATCCTGGGTCTGGTTTTCACTAAGAAGATTAGGGTTTGAGTCCCCATCCTGTAATTGTTGTCTTCTCTGCGTGGAAGTTGTTAGTTGCCCCTGCGTGGGTGTTCTTGGTCTCCCCTATGTGGCTGGTGTTAGTCGGCTTTTATTGCTGTCAGTGTGTCAAGTTTTCTAACTCGTAAATTAGAACTGTGTTCGACTGGCCGACACGTGTCATCTACACTTCATACATCTTCATACTGTTATAGCATAACAGAAAAATTTGTTGAAATATCCTTATTTAGTGTCATCTAGCTGCTACAACACCAGTCACATCATCTAGAAAACTAAGAAGTTAATTAAAAGATACATTAGAAAGTTGTTTCTCTCTGAACCTCTTTTCATACAGATATATATTATCTCTTTGGGAATGGGCATATCATTTAATATCTTGAACAATGTTTTTAAAAACGTTCTGATGCTCTTCTCGATGCTCCCTTGACGGTTTGAGGTCCACGCTTTTTGAGCTAAGAAAAGTCTAAAACAGGGACCTTTGGGGTGTTTTTTGACTTCTTTTCGTCTTCTTAAACCCTTGACAGTATACATACTAGTTAAGAAGACGAATGTGAATGTATAAAGAGAAAAAAAAAGTGGAGGCGTAGCATGTGAACAGTAGTTACTTAGCATGTGTACTTTTAGCTTTTGTATATGGATTGTATGTTGATGAGGGGTGATGTTTATCATAAGCATTTTCCCGTTGCAATGCGAGGCAACATATCGCCGCCGCCTAGAGGTTGCGCATCACCTTGCCTGAACGTTTTTTTTATACCTTGATCATGAATAGCTGCAAGTGTTTGTTGTGTGACTTACTTTAATTGGCTGAATATCTTAATCACAAATGTAGCTAAGCCTATAAGTCTGACCATTTTCCGAAATCAAGAAGTATGACTAACTGCAATAGATTTTTAGTTGGGTGTTATTGGTCCCTGCCAAGCTATTTGTGAAGGGTTTGGATTTGATGCATTGAATTTTCCAGGAGATATCGCTTTTGCGTTGCATGCAGAGGTCTGGTGACTCTGATCTTGATTCTATGTAACAATGACAAGCAGATAATTCTTGTAGAAAATCACCCAAAATAGACGAGTGTAACCGAAGATTGTTGACTGATGTATGTGCTTATCTTCTGACATTGAGTTTCTGTTTGTTCTGTATGTAACAAAAAGTAGCAGTCAGATGATGATCTATATCTGCCCATTATGTAACCCCTATTGGATTTTAGTTGATCCTCGGCAGACCATTTCTTAAGGTTTAGATTTGGTGCATTAAATATACCTAGGATATAACGTTTTCTGGAATTTGAATTTAGGTGTATATTGTCAATGCGAGGCCTGATATTGATCTATATGACAATGAAAAACAGGTAAATCTTGCAGACTATATCTCATAATGGGTGGGTCTTATCAAGAGTTGTTAAATGCTTCAAGTCTCTGTCTGTACAAATTTTTTAGCACAAATTAGCAGTATCCATTGCATAACCCATCTTTGTTATATTTCACTGCAGCACGTCACCTTAGTGAGTTAAAAAGCAGTGCAATATTCGAGGAAGTGCCTGAAAAGTTGAACATTTGGCAAAACCAGTTATTTCATTTGATTCAGTAGCCCAAATGTATTCACCCGCAGCACAGTGTGGCGTCAAATATTAAAATTAACACCGGCTATAAAGTTACTCTTTGCATTTTGCAAGCATGGATGAAAAACTTTAGGGCATAAAATTCGAGACTATTGTGACAACAAAATGACAGAGATACACTTTCAGTCTTCAACACCGGCATCATCATTAGAGTTTGCCTTTGTACTTTCTTAGCAAGACTTAATGTCGGTCATGCATGTAGTATTATGTAGAGAAACTACAATATTGCTACTCATTAAAATACCAGTAGAAATAGGACTACCCTAGATTTTTTCGTATCCCCAAGAGAGTTGATTTATGCGCGCTAGCGTGATGTGATATATGGTGTTGTTCAGCGGCACAAATTATAAGAGATGTTTGAAATTGAATCAATATGATTATAAAGTACTTTATTGTAATTGTCATTGTTAGAGTACTAAAGTAAGCTTTCTCTCAATTCTGCAAGCGACTCTTTGTATTGGGAACATACCACCAGAGTTAGTCGAGCACAAAACTTGTCGAGTCAGAGAATACAATGAACGGCTTAGCTGGTAATTTAATTTAGTTTTGAAGGCACATCTTCGTCTTCTTCTTTTTTCCTTAGTTCCCTCTTTACAGGATTGTATTCTTTCATTTCCCGAGCTTAAGAAATGCCAATACTTTCTTACTAACTCATGAGATACTTTTTAGCTTTGATATATGTATCTTTTGAGTATCATCGTAGGAGGTTGCAACATTACTATTTTCTCAGGATGATAGCTGCTAAGGGTACATGTTCTTTCTTGTTATATTCAGTATGATGCTATGTTTGTATGCTTGTGTCAGTTGTGTAATAGCATGCATCCTCAAACACTAGTACCAAATATGCAAACATATCTTTAGATGAACGTATCTCAAAGCATCTAGAAGATAAGGAGACTATTTCATTCTTCGGCAGCGACACAGTCAGCAGCTTTTGCCATGTACTTCTTACAGAAACTTGGGGCCGGTCATGCATGTTGTATTGTGTTTATGCAGGTGATTACAGCTGTAGCTAGCTTTAATTCATTACCAACAAGTTGAAATTCTGAATGAAATGGACAAACATTGGCCAATCCTAAACGACAGCTGCTGGCGCATAGTGCAGGTGCTTATCTTGCAACATTTTTCTTCTTGACCAGTTCAAGTTTCTATCTTGATTGCAGTCTTTGATTTTCTTTATTTGTGCTTTACTGGTTTCATTTTTTTTTATGAAATAAGGCTGCATGCATTTGAAGTTCGTCTTGCTTCATGCAAATTTGTTTTTATGCTGATTATTTAAATATACAAACACATCGTACATGAGTTTACATGCAAGGAAACCACGAATTTAGTATACATACTTGTACGCTTCTGTCTGTGTGATCAATTTCCGGACCCCAATATGATAGATATAGAACAACCACACAAATAGAATAAAAGAACTGATAGCTTGCAATAGAAACGTTAACTTTATTGCGTAGGAGAACGAGTTTTTCAAGGTTTTCTCTACCCTAGGAGTTGTATCTTTCCTCTTGGTTTTCTCTAGAACTCTTTTACTAGTATTCTTTAGTCTTCTTGTTCTATCCTATTGGTACTCATCTGCCCCCTTATTTATAGGTTTGAGCTAGTTCTAAATCTTAGTCATTCTAAGAAAGGAAGCTCCCCTATGTTTGTAATCTTCTAAAAATATGACTCTTAAGTTTTCCTTCTAGGATTAGGAAACCACTTCAAGGACTACTAGGAGAAGTATTTTCTTATTTCTAAACCTAGGGTATTTCAATGGGCCTATACCCAGGAACGGATCAGACCTCCGCCATTAGGAGGCTTTTGGTCCCTCAAAAGCATTGAACTAAGAGGCAGGGAAATGTAGCATGCAGCTGCTCTCTCGAGTACCACTTTGAATGCTTACAACTTTTCCTATAAGGACAGACTTGGAACAGATCTTCCAACTCCTATTCATGTTGTCTTCTTGTCAAGAATC
This sequence comes from Papaver nudicaule, assembly GCA_023529015.1. Taxonomy (NCBI): domain Eukaryota; kingdom Viridiplantae; phylum Streptophyta; class Magnoliopsida; order Ranunculales; family Papaveraceae; genus Papaver; species Papaver nudicaule. The sequence goes on from JAJJMA010316945.1 coordinate 10,570, forward strand.
AGTACTTTCTTTGCTATTTCACTTGGAACTAAGTCTTGCACAACTACCAACTGGTAACGATGGCGACTCCTTTTGCTCGTCAAGTGGCAAAGGTTTAAAGAGCTTAAAATTCCTGGCATTTGTTGTTGAGTATGTCTTCGTGTAACTTGGCAGATCTAGATTAAAAGAATTAGTGTCATACTGCTCCAAAATTCTGGTTGGACCATTGCCTATTGGTTTTAACTTCTTATTTGAGCCTTCGAATTGGATTTTCCCAATAGTTAACCCTGCAATGTTGCCGACTTGAATATGTCGAGTTTGATGCTTAATATGGCGTTCCTTATACCGTGTCTTTGTTTCTTCAGACTCTTTAGTAGATTGTCGATGTAGCCTCACATTTGGTACTTGGGCATTTGGTATATGCTGGATTTCTTGTTCCACATGTTGTTTTGGTGGTAACTTCTGCGGTTGTTGCAGGGAGTTTTTGAGCCCTTCTAACAACTAAGTTAGATCTTTTTTTTTTGGTTTTTGTGCACTCGGTTCACAAACCAGTTCACTAGGTTCTTTATCGAACCGTCAGTAGACTAAACTTCTGACTCATGTTACCTAAGTGTTTGGTTTGTTGAGCAGTCATAAGTTGTAGTTTTTTTCTTCTCATTTTGTGCGTACACCCAAAATAGCTTTTCTTTACTGGTCTAGTTACTTTTTCTTGTATCGCAGTTGCAACACCTTTTCTTGCCATCATCACATCTTTGTTATTAGGTGGAGGCGATCCATCGATTACCTCATCTTCGTCTTCCTCTTCATCTTCTTTGTTGTAGACTAGTATATTGCCCGTGCCATGATGGCACGGGATCGGACTTTTCTTTTGCCATCAAAACTGAATCATTACGAAAAATTAACAATTTACACACTACGTTGAAATACACAGCAAAGAATACCTGATATTGACTAACTAACAATCAAAGAATAGTGAAAATTAAAGAATAGAAACGGAATCACGACATTAGGACATGGATTTTGGCAGGACATGAATTTTGATTTCATGTCCCAGAAAATTTTATCTGAGAAGTCACCAACATGAACAAAGGCTAATTTGATACTTAAAATGGTAAGGAGATTCACCAGTTTGTGAGTACATTAATAAAAAAAAACACAATTTCCATATGTTACAAATTACAATGCAATTTCCATCAATTGAACGACACCCATAATATCTTTGCCCGCAACAATCCATTGTCCTATGGCTATGGAGCAAAAGAGCATTACTGGTCCATTTTCCTATTGGTGAGAATTGTTGACCATCCTTTGTTTTTAAACTTCCGTCGTGTTGATTTCCACCACATCGTCGTTCCTAAGAGACAAAATTACTCAGTCATATAGGTTGTCGTTGGGATGTTCAAGTTTTAGATCTTTTAGACCGGCACAGTTTGGCATGGAAGATGGTATGAAGCAAATTAAATGAAATCTCTCCCACCTGCAAATGAAAATTCTGCTCCGGAATCTCTCCCACCTGCAATGAAAATTCTGCTCCGGAATCTCTTCCACCTGCAAAAAAAAATTATGTTCCCTTGGTTAGCAAATAGTAATTCAAACGTTGTTCCAGTGTATAATCTTGTTAGACGACATGGTGGTTATAAAGCAAATCCCAAAGTGCAATCTGTTCATTTAATCATTCCTTTCATTTCTCAATTCATTAAGTTCATTTCTCATATTTTGCATCAGCTTAAGAATTTTGTTGTTATCACAAAATGCAACCTCATTAACTTATTCTATGTTTCTCCAAAAAAACTTGATATAGACTTTTTACGATATTTGACAGTTATCTGCAAAAGTGGGTAAGCTCCTGACTTCTATGAACTTAACAAACACTAAGACCCTAATTAAGGCTACCATGCCAGGAATGGTTGAATGCTTATAAATGTTAACTTCGTTTCAAACAACAGAAACCTAAAGTAGTAAAGAATGCCTTATAGTTTCAGAGATACATGGATGCAGTATTCTCTCCTAGCCAATCTAACCCCAACAGGTTCCTAAGCCTGCACCAATGTTGACACTTGAAACTATGACTAACTCGGATTCCTTTATATTATTAAGACTCGCTGAAAATTTATTTTACTCTCTCTCGACTCCCCACAACATTGGTGCAAATATTACACCAATGCAACTACTGCCTAAAATACAGTATTAAGTGAACTAAATCCAGGCTCTAAATTCTGAGCAGACATATTTGCAAACTCATACTGAGCTCAATATATCAGACCACCACTTAGAAGTCTATAAATATATCTGAGTGCACATTCGCATAACCATGTAGTATCTGCTGGGATAGCTTTCAGAGTAGCAACCATTTTTCTGGCTTGCATCATCATGACAGGCTTAGATAGAACAATTTCCTAAAGCTGGAAGGCAACGTTCCTTCTATCCAATTCCAATCCAACCAAAACTGCAATTCAATGCTGCTGAACTTTGGGTAGAAATTTGGGTGTTAATGTAAAGGATTACAGGTAGAAATTGAGCAACACTAAGAGAAAAAAGATTATTTTTAACACATTCAGTAAAGATTCCTTACCAAGTATCAGCATCCTATCAATCCATTACTGCGGCTTCCGACGAATCCCACCCTCCGTTTAACCCCAATTGTTTCAATAATGAATTGAAGTGTAGCATAAGCCTTGCAAAATTCCCGAGTTCCTATAAGGCATTTACACAAACAGTTACAGTCCAAATTGATTTCTACGACGAAACCATGATTAAATTCAAACACCAAACAATCCTCAAGACGATT
>JAJJMA010316964.1:0-11615 GCA_023529015.1 Papaver nudicaule
TCGTTCGTTTGCGTCCTCCTTCTTCTTTGGTCTAGTCCGAGATTTCGCTGCCGATCCTCTTGGAGTGGTTAGGCTTCTTGGGTGCGAGACACGTGTTCTGAGGGGTTTTACCCCCTCATGGCCCATGGAATTCAACTACTTAATCCATGCAATGTTCAACTAGCTTGAACCTAAATTGCCATCCTTCTATCAAGGTGAGTCTTCCTATAATCATTGGTCTTAACCATAGATTAGAAAAAGATTGAGACTGGGTATTCAAGCTATGGACTTTTAAGATCCGTAACTTGCTTGAGCCCTACTCAAGGTTGCTTAACTTTAAAGCAAAGCCTCCCTTGATGATCACTATAAATAGATGACCTTCTGCAAGATACAATTCCAATCATCTTCACATCTGTGTATCATTGCATAAAGATTGGCCGTCATCTCGAAGTCCTTTTCTTGGACTACGACTATTGAAAGACTTCACTTGAGGATCGTGAAGCACAAGTCGGAAGTAAAATTCCCGATCTTGTATCTTGGGCGATTGAATTATTTCAATCTTATCACGACCAAGATTTGATAGAAACTTCGTAAGGTAGATCTTGAATCGTAAACCCTAGAAGTTCCGTAACGCATATTCACGAACAAGGTTTAATACTAAGTTCGTCAAGTGTTAGGAGGTAAAACAGTTTAGGCTAGATCAATAAGCCTTATTCAGTAAAAGCCGATTTCCATTAACCTTAACTCTAAGTCTAAAGGAAATCAGAATCGTATTCTCGTTTAATTACTTGGATACTTTTACGCGTCCTGTTAGAGGCAGGGTAGCGCTAGTCTTCACGAAAGGAAGTGGAGCACTCCTAGGCCTGTAAAGGACGTCAGCTAGGGGAATCAAGTACGTAGGTTTCTGCGGGAGCCAAAAGACATAGGAGCACATTGGTAGCTGGATTGCTTGTAGGGTTAATTCAGTCTCGATACATTCCAGTCCGAAGTCTGAGAGTAGGCTAGCGTCTGTATTCGGTTAATACTGAGGGTGTTCAAACTGGACGAGGTCCTGGGGTTTTTATGCTAGGTTTGCAGTTTCCTCGTTAACAAAATTCTGGTGTCTTGCATTACTTTTTCCTTCCGCATTATATTGTCTATGATCTATATAATTGAAGTAATTGCAAGTTTATTGATTCATAACCTTTGAGTGAATCCATCTCTCTTGAGATCTACAAGAACACGTTATTGTTAGGGTTCGGTTCTCTGAACTATACTCAACTTGTTGTTTGAATATTGATTTGTGAGATCGTTCAAACAACTATAATCAACTAGGTTCACGAATTCAAAAGTTGGTGGTGTATATCGGTATCCCCTCCTTTTCAATTGGTATCAGAGCCGGCAAACACCTTGTTAAGATGTTAATGTCTGTGTTTGACGTGTTCGTGAACTATGAACACAAATTATTCTGCTAATGTCAATGTCCCACCAGTCTTTGATGGCACGAACTATCTTTGGTGGAAATCCGCCATGCGTTCTTTTCTTCAATCACGAGACTATCAGTGTTGGGTCTTCGTGAAAGATGGGTTTACCATACCCACTATTAAAGTCGGTGACGTTGAAAAGGATAAAACCCCTTCACAATACTCCGACAAAGAAAGGAAAGAAGCTAATATAGATTCATATGCGCTTAATGCAATCATACATGCAGTAACCTCAGAACTTCAACATCATGTATCTACATGTAATACATCGAAGAAAGCCTGGGAAACTCTGCAAACCATATTTGAAGGCAACACTTTAGAGAAATAAGCTCGTCTTCAAATTCTCTCATCAGATTAGGAAAACCTTCGTATGTCTGATGAAGAAACCTTTGAGGAATTTAATCACAGACTCTCTGCAATTATTAATGCCTCACAATCGCTTGGAAAAACAATTGAGGAAAGAGAAATTGTGAGAAAAATCTTTAGGTCTCTACCTTCAAAATATGATTCAAAGAAGCATGCCATCCAGGAGTCATATGGTTTTGATATAAAAAGGGGTGATCTAATCGCTAAGCTAAAAATCTTTGACAAAGATTTAAAGCCCAAAAACATAGCGTTCAAAGCTTTAAAACATTTTAATGACTCTGAAGATCAAATTATATCAGAACTTGATGAACCTCAAATTATGTCTTTTATTACAAGACAATTTAGAGATCTCCTGAAGCTACGAAATAAAAGTTCTAATAAAGATGTCCCCTCATCAGAAAAATCCGCAGAAAATTGTCTCAAAAGAAGAATTAGAAATTGTGGATGATGATATGCCTCTTTGTTTTAAATGCAGGGGATTTGGTCATCTTGCACCTGATTGTGCAAACAAAAGGAGATATACTGGAGGAAAAGCACTTGTTGCAGCTACCTTGGATGAAACTTCAGATTTCTATGAATCCGAAGAAGAAATAGATAACTGTGCACTCAGTGCAATGACTATTGATTTTATCCCTGACAACACTGTCTTGAAGGTGAAATCTTCTGTTGACATTACGAGAAACCTTGGTTCTAAAAGACCAGAATTACTCGAAAAGTGCACTTATTGCGGCGTGAAAGGACACATTTACTCTCACTGCTATCGCTATAAGAAAAAGGTAAGATATGTCAATGAACTTCAAAGAAGAGCAACCAGGCTGACAAACTCACTTCAAATGATTCGTGAATCATATCACAAGAAGGAAATGATAGGTATGTCTTCAAACTCTTCTTCAAACAAAAGATTCTTGCAAAGAGATGAATCTCAATCATATTAAGAGAAAAAGGATTAGAACTAAGAAATCTAGATCTGATGGGAAAAACTCGGTTCAGGAGAATGAGCAAAAACTTTCTCATCCTTTCACAAATTAATGTGAAAGAGAAAATGTGTGACTATTGTTCTAAGTGTTCCGAGAACAATATCTATGCACATAAAAACGGACACCATGGTAACCTCTTGCTTTCTGTATGTTTACGGAGGCCCTTGCATCTTGTAAAGTTTGTTAAAACCATATTAATTTAGAGGATTCGACAATAATTCTCATCTCTACTATTTGTTGAGCAATGCTCCAAAGAGATGAATCCAACCAATTGTCCTGATGGTTAGTGACCAGAAAACCCCAAAGCGGTTGTCACAGCTGTCATCCTGAGCATTCTTTGCCAACACATCAAAGTAATAAAGAGTCCAAAATGTAATGACTCGATGTGGGTATCAATATTCTCTGAACAAATTCCAACTCTCCCTCCTGCCTCTGGCTCCTAAGGCAAGAGTCGAGAACATGACCCATGAGAAAAATTGGAATCAGGCTCGAGAAGTAAAAACATGCAATTAGATATGTGTCTAATCATGCTATCGATATTTTAAACTTAAGATCTATGGTGATTAATGAATAAAATCTTCTATTGGGACACACTGAATCCTTAAGTCAACCATTACACGTGAACAAGTGTGCCAAGTCGTTAATTCTTGAATTACACGTTTCAGAACCGACTTCCTTCTTGAGGAACTTCTATATGATCTATTTTTATTTTTAGAAACTCCTTTCCAGAAAACCTCTATTTAAACAAGATGTCTTGGGTGACATTCACATATCTCGAAACGTGTTCATGGATACATCAAACACTCTTTTTATCACTAATGGTGAAAAACCTGTTGCCATGAAATCTGATGAGATTCCTGTGTTTCCAAAAGAAACTAAAAAGAATCCTTTGAAAAGCAAGAAGAAGAAGATGAATAAACCTAGATCCAATACTCCCAAGAATCATAGAATTGCTTCTATTGTAAAAGAATGCAAAGAAACTAGAAGAGAAGTACAAACACTTGGAGAAGTATTTTTGAAGTCACTGCAAGTCCACGAAGCTATGGTAAAACAACATGAAGCTCTTCTTAACAGTCTCGTTCAGAAGATTCATGAACCGTACGTTCCCATGAACACAACTCTTGTTGAAGGAACGACGAACATTGATAATTATATCCATAATCTTATGGCATAGTTAACTCCTTTTTAAAAGCTTATCTTTTTCCTTAGGGTTTTGGGTAATCACTATGCTAGAAGTAGTTATCTTATCCAAGACATGCTTTTGCTCGTACTACTTCCATGTTTTCTTTTCATCAATTAATAGAGGTTATCAAATTAAAATCTTAATTGATGATTGCAATTCTTGATCTTAATTGATTATCTATATGTATTGCATATATCGTGAACTTGCTTTTTTAGCCATATCACCCTTTCGGGTAAAGCAGTTCATGAAAAACTATCAAAATCCATGCTTCTGACTCTTATGGCTAAGGGGAGACGATTTTGATAAGGAGGAACCTCGTAGGATACAATGTTGGACTCCGCCGGATAAAATGTTGTACCTTTAATTCTTAGTCTTACAACCACTAGGAAGGGGTAACCTTATGTTTTCTTTAAAGGCGATGGTTGACCGAAAACTCTCTGAGAATTTGGAAGATTAAACCTTGAATTCCTATTTGACCGTAACTGGCTAGAGAAGAAAAACATAATTGTAATTTTACTTGTAAAATTGTGCTTCACCCAAGAATTTATTCCAAATCCTTGCTTGGGAAGGTCGTCGCGTTGTTCCTTTTGGAATGACAAACAACTGGGGAGAGTTCTTTTAAACTTGTGCTTCATGGTATTATCTTTTTGGGGTGTGCGGCTGTGGAAATTATGAGAGAATTACATCTTTTTATCTCTCGTTTCAGGTATGTTTACCTTTGTCTACATTAATTGATGCTATTTTATGAGGATACCTATTTTTCTTTTTCTTTTGTCTATTTTTGTGACAAAAAGGCGGAGAAATCTTGTAGTAAGGGGGAGTAAAATCTTTATATCTACTATGACAAGTGTCTACGGCATTGTCATAGGGGGAGTAAAATCGATGTGCTTTTCTTGTCAAAGCAAAGGTTGGTGTATTGAGTAAGGGGGAGAACATATCATATTGTGTAGTATCTTTAAGCATCTATGCAATATGCTTACAAGTTTTATATACTACTCAATTGCATAACAAACTCTTGTTGGACTATGTCCTTCTAGAACCAAGTTGTACGGTGACTTTGAAGTTTGTTATCTCTACCTTGAATCTTCACTTGCAGGAACACTCTTATTTGAAGACGTTGAAGATTATAAGAAGACCAAGTACATTATGGTTAGGGCTAAAAGATTTTACTTTTTGAATCCATATGTAAGATTGGTTTTGTCACTAAAATTGACAAAGGGGGAGTATTGTTAGAGCATTGCTCGGTTGAACCCACTGATATTGCTATCTCAAGTCAGTTGTAAAGTTTAGATGACAAAACACAATCCTTGATAAGTTTACTCTACAACTCAGACTAGGATAGTTTTAGGTAATCGAGACGAATACCATTGAAGATGAAGACCGGAGCTTACTACTTGATAAATCATAACGTCCTCACTAAAGGTTAGAAAGATTTTTCCTTTCCATGTTTCGTATTTTCCATTCTATCATATCAATAGTCTATGATGTTGTTTATATGATCCGAAGGTTTTTTAAATGGAATATACCCTTTCGCATTACTCACATCCGTGATCATATGCCTAAGGAGAAGTAAGTTGAGTTGTCTCATGAAATGACCTCAACAGTCTACGCATTCACGAACGCGTACACATGTTGCATAAGGCATTCCTGAGAACGAGTGTTTTTATATGAACGCGTTCATGTACGCATTCATATGAGTTCTCTATTTTTCCTGAACTCCAAAATACCTACTCTATGTACGCGTTCATGAACGCGTTCATATAAGCCATGGAAAACTTCCATTGAAATTTTCGGTTGGGTATGTTTAGTTTTCGAACTTAGACATTACTTGGCCCATGGAATTCAACTACTTAATCCATGCAATGTTCAACTAGCTTGAACCTAATTTGCCATCCTTATCAAGGTGAGTCTTCCTATAACCATTGGTCTTAACCATAGGTTAGAAGAAGATTGAGACTGGGTATTCAAGCTATATGGACTTTTAAGATCCGGAACTTTCTTAAGCCCTACTCAAGGTTGCTTAACTTTAAAGCAAAGCCTCCCTTGATGATCACTATAAATAGATGACCTTCTGCAAGATACACTTCCAATCCTCTACACATCTGTGTATCCTTGCATAAAGGTTGGTCGTCATCTCGAAATCCTTTTCTTGGACTACGACTATTGAAAGACTTCACTTGAGGATCGTGAAGCACAAGTCGAAAGTAAAATTCCTGATCTTGTATCTTGGGTCGATTGAATTATTTCAATCTTATTACGACCAAGATTTGATAGAAACTTCGTAAGGTAGATCTTGAATCGTAAACCCTAGAAGTTCTGTAACGCATATTCACGAACTAGGTTTAATGCTAAGTTCGTCAAGCGTTAGGAGGTAAAACTGTTTAGGCTAGATCAATAAGCCCTTTTCAGTAAAAACCGATTTTCATTAACCTTGACTCTCTAAGTCTAAAGGAAATCACAATCGTATTCTCGTTTAATTACTTGGATACTTTTAGGCGTCATATTAGAGGCAGGGTAACGCTAGTCTCCATGAAGGGAAGTGGAGCAACTCCTAGGCCTATAAAGGACGTCAACTAGGGGAACTAAGTACGTAGATTTCTGCGGGAGACAAGAGATGTAGGAGCAAATTGTTAGCTGGATTGCTTGTAGGGTTAATTCAGTCTTGATACATTCCAGTCCGAAGTCTGAGAGTAGGCTAGCGTCTGTATTCGGTTAATACTGAGGGTGTTCAAACTGGACGAGGTCCGGGGTTTTTCTGCTAGGTTTGCAGTTTCCTCGTTAACAAAATTTTGGTGTCTTGCATTACTTTTCCCTTCCGCATTATTTTGTCTTTGATCTATATAATTGAAGTAATTGTTGTTAGGGCATTGTCCGGTCAAACCCACTAGCGTTGGTATGTCAAGCTAGTTGTCAGTTTTAGGTGTCAAAATTCAATTCTTGATTTAGCCTACTAGAGTTTAGATTTCGGAAATGAGATATAGACAGAGTAGTAGAGACCTTGAAGACGAAGACTGTGAAGACAAAGAGGACATCAATTATTCTTCATCGACAAAAGGTTAGTAGGAGTTATGACTTTATGGATATTCTTCTATTCTACTTTCACTATTCTTTCGAAATATAGTCGACTACTTTAGTAGTGATAATAGCGATTGAGATCGTGTTCTTGTGTAACATGGCTTTATGTCATGACCAGTATTTGATCCCACGAATAATGTGAATCAAGAATGCATGAGATAGATTCGACACCATATGTCCATTGCAATGGTTTGCTTGCAAACTGTTAGTTGAATATGGATGAATCTAAAGGAGTACTCTTGAGCAAAGAGTCCGTGGATCACAGCTGAGGACGTACACACGTCTAAGTTCTGGCTCAGCCCAGTACTTCCAGCGGAATCCAGGTTTGACGAAATCTGACAAGCGCACGGTTCATGAACCGGGTTGCGTACCAGAAACTCGGAAATTCCCTGAGTTCGAGATCGCTATTTTATTCGCGTACCAGTACGTGAACCTGACGGTAGTCATCTTGCTGGTGTCGGATTTAGTGAAGATTCTCTTAGAATTTCACTCTGAGTCAAATTCCAAACTCCTTTATCTCTTAGATGGACTTGTGTAAAACATAAATTCTTTGTGTTCCATCTAACGATCCTCAATGAGTCAATAAGATAAGATTATCTCTGGTCTGTTGGATTTCTATCTTGAAGTGTTTTTGAGCTAACAAAACACTTGGCAGATAATGATAAAAAGAATTCCAATTGAGATTAATCTCTATTACTTGGTTGTCAAGTTTAGGGTTTCCCTAAGTTGTGGGACAAGTAATTGATTGCTTTATTCCAAAGCAACCTATCTTATTGAGTGTTATAAATAGAGGTGTCTACGGACAAATACCGCAAGCATCAAGCATACGTGAAGGTCCTTAGGGAAGGTAGCGTAAACTCTTTTCACTTCGGTGAATGCTTGTTGTGGTATAGTCATCCTCTATAGGTTGCAGCTCTTCTGGGAACTCCCTACGACTATAAAGACTTCTCTTGAGAGTTGGGAAGCACAGGTAGGAGATTGAAACCATCTTTGGTTGAAATCGGATTAACTTGTAACCTTGGTAACCTGATTACGTTCTTGTCTATTCTAAAGTCCGTCTCTTCTGATATACGGCTATTCAAGAACTGATACGTTACTCAACAAGGTTGGAAAGTTAGCAACGCAGGGCTGCACTCGGTGTTGTAAGACCTAGTTAGCTCCAGTTATACAAGTTTTTTAAGTGATTCTTCGTGTATAACTGAGGTAGATACGAATTGGGCACTGCTTTCTTGGTTTGCGTGTCAGCCCCGATTTGTGAAGTAGATTTCCGTATGACCTGGATTTAACAATCCGAAGGAAGTCATCTTGTGTGTGGTAAACTGATAGAGGACAGTTACACCATACGTCAACAATTAGGTTGAAAAACCAGTATTGCTGACACAAGCCTTTGGCATCGGTCAAAGCAACTCCCAGTCCTGTAAAGGACGTCAGCTGGGGGAATCAAGTGCGTGACGATCTGTGGGGGATCTAGAGACACAAGGAAGGCGACAGTAGCCAATTCGCTTGGAGGGCTTGAGTTGGTCTCTGCTACATCCCAGACCGAAGTCTTATAGTAGGCTAGTGTTTGTAGTCAGTTTGTACTGGGCGGTGTTCAATCTGGACGAGGTCCCGAGGTTTTTCTGCAAGGCAGTTTCCTCGTTAAAAAAAATCTCTGGTGTCATGTGTGCTTTTACTTTCCGCATTATATCTCTGATAGTATAATTAAAGCACCAAGTAGTACGTTATTGCCTAACTGTAGAGTTGACTCCAAAGTACTCTTTGTCAAGGTTTAACAACTCCAGTTATAAGTTTGGATATTGATTTTTGAGATCGTCCAGACTTAAACCATAAGACTCACGAGCCAAAACGAAAAATTGGTAGTATTTCGGTACCCCTCCTTTTTCAGTTGGTATCAGAGCAGGTGAACACATGAAAGACGTAACTGTCTGTGTTTATCTAGGCTTGTGAGTCATGGATCAAAGCTTAAACACTTGTAACGTACAAACAGATGCTGAAGATGATGATGTGGATGATCCACTACCAGGTCTCATCATATCAGGAAGAGAACTCCTTAGCATTCCTCCCAGAGATATTAAGTCTGTTCAAGGCTTCATCGATCTTGAAAAACAGATTGATAATATCTTTCATGACCTAGAGACATATCTTAGGAAAGAATAAGAGTCTCTGAATCGGCTTAACAAGGTCCTAGAGGAAAATGCATGTGTTGAAATTGATATTGATCAACTTATTAGAGAGACTGAAGCGTCTTTTTATGAAAAACGTCAAGATCAAGTCATTATCAACACCCTTCTCAATGAGGAACCCATGGATGTAATAGTTCATGATCAACTGTGTGTTCTACACATTGATGTAACTCATAAGGCTGTTCACTATGGAGGAAAATGAGGGATGAAAGCGACAGATTTCCGTCGCCTATACTCCCCTCTCTCTCCTCTTCCCTCACGCCCACTGCGAAAGCGCAGTGTCCCTCCCGGAACTGGGAGGAAAGCGAGGAAGCGAGTATCGCTCATAAAGCGAGGAAGCTTTCTTCGCTTGCACTTTAAATTACACCCCCGTTACACCGGCTGGCTTTGTCGTAGCTATGTGGTTACACCCCGCTTACACTCGCGTTTCCGGCCTCCTGAATAACATTTACCCACTCAGATTTTTCCTGTATACAACCCTGTACAACCTTGAGACGCACTCGCAATTTACCGGAGCCTTAAGGATTATGTACATTAGGAAGAGTTCGTTTGTGGAAACAATTGTGTTTTATTACATAACATAAGCGGCTTACACGGTGGATAAGGTCGATTACATAAAGTTTACAATCTAGAATGAAGGATTGATATGGCACCCAAGGATCGGACATACCATTGCACTTACAACTACGATTGAAGGGAAAAAAAGCTTAAAACCACAATAAAGAGGGGTTGCCGGATAAACGAACGGCAAGCGGGTTAATTCCAAATTTCCTCCGGGTTCAATCCAGGTAATTGGTTCTTCCAGAGATTGAAAACATCGCTGAAGCTCCAGGCTTTTGGCGGGGGCCCTGTCTCGTAGTCCCTGAGACCTTCACGATACTTGAGTGCGGAAAATAATAACAAGTGGTTAGTAAATTGATAACAAGAACTTAAGTAGTAGCAAAGAAATATAGCATTTACTTACGGCATCCTCAATTGTCCACCCGTCTTGCAAAGGGAACATATAGCGACGCACGAAGCAAACATACCTCTTAACCTCCTTTTTCAAAATACTCAGTTGGTTTTGGAGGGAATATCGGGATCTACGGTTTCCTTCTGGCCGTAACCTTACAAACTCTTCTTCAACTCTAGTCCAGAACATAACCGATGGTTGGTTTTGTCCGGCAAGGGCATCTAAGGAAACAACGACATAAGCTCTTGTTAATGCCATATCTTCAATCCCTGTGAATCTCTGCATTTTGAAGATGATTATTAATAAACTTTGAAATAAGTAAGTTTATTAGTAAGTTTTGTTTTTGTGGGTGTAGTTAAAGAAGGATGAGGCAAGGGATTTATAGGCATTTGGAGACTGCGACAGTGAATGCAATGGATAAGATTTAACCTTATCTTGAACAAGATATCACCTTATTTTCTTACTCATAAGTGGATATCCCTTTTAATATGTGGATAGGGTCAGCCAAAACAACAGTGTCGGATTTCAATAATGTATGTGATATTTATAGGCGCACGAAATTTTTGGTTGATTATCTTTTCCCAAATCCAACAAGTCTATGGGGAGTTTTACAGATGAAGAAGATGCTGCTGTAACACAAGCTTATATTGCCATAGAGTTCTATCGTAACGCCTGTACTCCACCAAGGAGTAGAGGCATATACTGGCAAAGTATTCTTGAAATCTTTCACCGATGCACCAATGGAAACCCTAATGAAAGATCCTGTTTAGACCTGGCGTTTAGATTTCTAATTATTAATCAATCTGTGAAGAAATTTGTGATGATTATGATTGACCTTATCATTGATGGTGCAGAATGGACGGACAGTGTACGAGTAAGTGAAATTTTTTTGGTTGTATGATACACAATTTTCATTTGATTTAAATGCCTCCTTAATAAAATTTTGAACTCGTTGCCTGCAGAAAGCTCATGCGAAAACCAGGTATCTAGAAGAGCATGGATGTGAGTTTCTCCATGAGGATTGCTATGATATGTTGCGCGAGAACCTTAATGGATACGGTCCACATGCGGATTTCAATTTATAATTTGTAATCTTAATTTATGCACAATGCATTCTGAATTCCGATTTAATGCAATTTAGATTTTCATTATTATGTAGTGTTAATCCTGGTACAAAACTCTTACTTTTTAAATCTAAATGACAGTCCTTCAAACCAATACGTCTCCCAATTTGATGAGACTCCTTTTTCCAACCACATTCTATGCAAAACATGTACATACTAATAACCCAATATTATCAAACATATTATATTGATGCGAAAACGGGTTACAGTGGTTGAAGAGGAATAAACGAACCGGAAAAAAAGAACTACGCAATTAAAAAAAAGGCGGGGAAATAAAGATACAGAAACATTAAAAGTGGTAGTTAAGCAATCC
>JAJJMA010316976.1:0-11977 GCA_023529015.1 Papaver nudicaule
AGGATTGGTAGGCGTTGCGCTAGAGGCTGCAGCACCATCAGTTGAAGAGTTGGGGTTTTTGGAATCTGATCCCGACCTAAGTTCAACTATTTTTGATAAAGTTTTCTGGAACCGAGAGATTGATCTCCCACTGTGGTCGCCAACTGTTTTTACCTGGAAAAACAATGCACCGTCTCTGGGTACTTTCGTAGTGCTCGAGATCAAAGTCGAACAAGACGAGCCTAAACCAAGTCAATGTCCGTTCACGTCTTGCTTCGGTCACAGAGAGGATAGAGGTTGATCTAGGGAGGGAAACATCGAAGAAACTTGAGATCAAGTTGAGAATGTGTTTTGGGTGTAAGAGTTCAAGATCTTCGTCATGAAGGTGACTGAAAATCCCCAAGGCTAGAAGTTTGTCGGATTGCTCAGGTGTTTTCTCTGAGGCTCTGGTGTATTCAAGTGTTCTGAATATTCTGGTTGTTCTTCTTGCCTTGGAAGATAAAGGAAGCCTCTATTTATAATGTTGAACTCACCCTGATCTCTCGACAGAGAAGGTGGAAGTCGTGGAAGAGTGGAGGAGTGGAGGACACGAGTTGTGTTCTGTAACTGCTAGAATCGTGTAGAACATGTCCACTCAGCACCACCTTCTCGTAACTGTCCATCATTTCTATCAGTTTCTTTCTAACTGCTGTAGACCGCCAGACCAATACCCCTAGAGTTATCCCCCCGTGTGATGTTTTGATATCTCGAGTGATGTGCAGATGTTGCGTAGTTGTGTTGAGTTTGAGTGTGACTATGATGTCGTGACCAGCGTGAGTGTGGTGCTTTTGAGACACGCATAGTGGGTATGTAGGGGTGGCTTTGGATGTTGGCCAAGTCCGGGGACTCATGGCGTCATGGTTATGGCGCCATAGCATGACACCTTGGCTCTGGTCAAGGTTGAGTTCTCATGGTGCCATGCATTTATGGCGCCATAGTCTTAGGATTCCACGGCCTTGGCTAAGGCCAAGGCCAGTTGTGTTTTTTTTTTGTTGTGGCGCCATGGTTCATGGCGCCACGGCCTTTGCCAAGGCCAAGGCCAATTTCTATTCGCGCTACGGCGCTATGCACTTCTGTGGCGCCATGGTTTATGGCGCCACGGCCTTGGCCTTTAGCCAAGGTTCACTTTGCTTCAGCTAGCGCTCTGGCTACGCTTATTAGGTTATAGTGCGCGCTTGCGCTAGGCGCACTTGAAGTCATGGCGTGCTTATCCATGGTATATTAGATCATTCTGTGTTTAGAGTGCTATCTGTTCAAGCGTGTTTAGGCTATTGTATGCCTCTCAGAGAGCTCTAGACAGGCCTAGAGCTTCGGTATTTCTGAGGTTTTCATTAAGACTCAGAGGTTGAGTCATATTTTGAGAGGAAATCCATGAGGATGCGCCTCTGTTAACTCTTCACCATGTACCATTGAGAAATCTAGTTCTGATATCGAGGAATTCGAGGTGATGTCGACATGAAGCAGATTAATGGGTTTATGTGCTCG
Source organism: Papaver nudicaule (assembly GCA_023529015.1). NCBI lineage: Eukaryota > Viridiplantae > Streptophyta > Magnoliopsida > Ranunculales > Papaveraceae > Papaver > Papaver nudicaule. The sequence continues at coordinate 1,504 of JAJJMA010316976.1, forward strand.
TGAGGTTATCGGTACTGCACCATGATATCATCCTCTCCACCGGGAGTTATAAGAGAGAACTCATAGAGAGTACATTCAGCTCGTAGAATGGGTTGCATCCTGAGATATAGGGATGCGCCTGAGTAGGCGATTGCCTTCAGACAAGGCATGGTTAGAGAGTATTTTTACAATTTTGTCCCTCTTCCATTTTTCACCATCTACATGAAGTCCCCTGGTTAGTGTGGAACAGTAATGTTTCATACTAAGCACTCGGATGGTGATAACAACTTTCAAAAGTCTTAGTCTTTTCTCTTTTTTTTTTAGCAAAGATGTATAGAGGGCTAGGTCTTAGTGTTAGTGACCCTGAGAATCGAGAGCAAGCTTGAGCGTGAAAGTTTTTTTTTTTTTACTACATGTACACGTGAGTGAAAGTGAGAGGATGAGAGGGAGTGGCCATGGCGCTATGGCCATGACGCCATGGGATGTTGCGCGGACGGCCGTGGCCATGGCGTCATGTCCATGGCGCCTCGAAGCCCGCGCCCTTTCCTTATTCTCTTTTTTTTTTTTTTTTTTTTAATGAAGACTTTATTTATTAAAATAAAGAAAAGGGTTTACAAGAAGTTGGTAGGGAGTCTGGCTACAAGCTGAGCTCCTACCCCCTTCTGAATGGCGACCCCTAATCTATGAAAAAGAAAGTTTCCCTCCCTAGTACTAGCATCATGACTTGTGAGAAAATTCTCCAGTCTCTTCAAGAAGCCTACGGTGTCCTCGCTAAGCTCGCCCAAAGTTGAGAAGGCTAGAGCCCCAAAACCATATCCATGTGTGGTACATTGCTCAAGATACTTGTCGCGCTTCCTAGCTACGGCGCTACCCACTGCATGTCCGGGGATGAAAGCGTGGGCACCACCTCCGGTAAAAGGTGAAACCCCTGTGACATCAAAACAAGTATCTTTACCGTTGTCCCAGTATTTTTTTTTTATTTTTTTTATTTTTTTACGTCGGCTCTAGGGATGGCGGTATTCAAAAGAGGCCTTGGGCCTCTTGTCCCCCTTTTTAAGAGTTTTACTGGGACTAGGACTCTCATAATATGTGTATATATATATATCTAGTTAAGTTAACAAGGAAGAGAAAAGAGGGAAGGTTTTTCCAGAGCAGTATTTCTTTTCTTTCTTCTTGATTTACTCTTTTTAACTGTGTTTTCTAATCTCATTCATCATGTCATCAAGTGGAGCGATGGCACGGAACAACAAGGTAACCTAGGGTTTTGGCAATATAGGTTTTTTTTTTTTTTTTTTTTTTTTATGTTCGTACATATATATATATGGACGGGATGACGGTGGGTTTGTGGCACCACAGAGTGTGGCGCCACGGTTTTTGAACCATGGCCTTGGCCTTTTGGCCAAGGTTAGATTGGTGGCGCCATATGTGTGGCGCCATGCATGCTCACGCAATTATATATATGTGTGTGTGTGTGTGTGTGTGTGTGTGTGTGTGTGTGTGTGTGTGTTGGGTTGCATGTATGTTGTGTTGCATGTATACTTTAGCAAGTGCGTATGCGTATTACCCATGTTATTCAGAAAATAATCACCATTATGTGTGCGAGAGCATGTACTGACTTACTTGGAATTATTTGCGTGCCACAGAGAAAGCGAAGTGATGATGCCCCTCCCGTGTTCCCTATTTCTGGGACGCCTAGCGCTGGGGATAAGTTCTTTGAGGCGTATAAAGAGATTGGTAGGAGAACTACCCCTCTCGTTAGCCGAGTCAATCCAGGGGATCGTTTTGCTCCAAAGTATAACAGTAAGACCAAGTCTCCGTCATCAATTGTTGTGCCTGGTGAGATTATCAGGTTCTCTTTGCAACGGGGTGAATATGAGGCTTATTCCATTGACTTTCGTGCTCCTAGAGCCCCCCTGGCTTAGTGGATCCCTTGGTTGGATTCCATGTTGAATGACGAGAAGGTGTATAATATCTTAGCAGAAGTTGGGATTGCACATGCGGTGAGGGCGTCTGGCAAGTTGAAGGTGCATGTAGACGTTGACGGCGTCGTCGCCTTTGCTTCTCGTTGGTGTGAATCTACAAATACCGCGGTCGTGGGCTTTGGGGAAATCACCATTTCTCTGGAGGTAGTATCATCTCTGTACCATCTTCTGGTACTCGGGAAACTTCCCAGGGACTACCCAGGACTCCCTTGCGATGTCGTGGTTGATCAAATAAGTGCGAAGATTAGAGATCTTCATTTACCTAATGCCTCTGCCGATGAGAATTATAACAGGTGGATCAACTACTGGTACTCGTCTGGAGGTAGGACTGACGCCCTCAATAATATTAAGATTATAGCATCGTTCCTTACACTCTGGTTGTCGCGGGATATATTTGAGGACGATCCCATCAGGACGCTGAAGCCTTTTGTCGTCCCATACGTTGTTCGGCTGGCGCGGGGTATGCATTTACCAATTGGCAGTTTGTTCCTTGGGTCTCAGTATGCGCATTTAAGTGCTTTGGCCAGGAACATGTCTAGTTCTTCCACGGGTCGTATTTCGTCGTTTGTCAACCTTCCCTTCCTTCAGGCTTTCTTGTGGGAACACTATGTGAACTATGCCCTGCAGGGAGGTCTCCCTTCAGATTCGCTGGAGCACGCCAGGATCATGTGGTGGAGTGACAAGCAGCCCAAGGACTCGGTGAAGCTGATAGATTTTATGGACAGGGATGAGTGTGTCTGTTTTCGTCCATGGTGCAGCATTCCTGATGATAGAGTCTTTCAATTCGAGACCGCTGCGGAGGCCGAGGAAGTTGTTTTGCGTTCCGGGTCTCGCGGTGTTACTAGCATCGAGTACGACGGGCAGCAGGTGTTCATGTACAGTAGCGTCTCAGGTTTCATCCTTGGCTTTTATCAGGGCGGGATGGTGAGGCATTCATACAATATCGACATATCAGCGCGGTTCATGGGATTCGACCAAGACGTGCCTTTGGATCGTTCTCTCCCTCCTTCTAAGGATGACTTACGTGAATACTTAGACCCTACTCAGGACCCTGGGAGGAAGGTCATCTTCTTGGTTGTTGGTAGACTGATGAGGGTCACTCCCGAGTTTAATCAATTCTGGGATTACACCTTGTTGGCACTGGGTAACTTCGTGAATAAGGTGAACACGTCTGACAGGCCCACTTTCACTGTGACGCCCCAGGTAATCCCCTTTCTTTACTTCTTGCTCACATATACGTTTTTACTCGCTTTGCCTTTACCGGAATTCTCTTTCTTGGTAACAGATGACACCCCCTCCGATAGTTCAATCCAGGAAGAAGATTAAGATCAATAGGATGGAGTTACCTGAGGGGCGTGTTATCGACCCTTCCCCAGTGGTGGGTTCATGTTCCTTTCCACCTCAAGTAAGTTTTTGCGTTCCGGTAGAGTTCCTTGTTCTATGTATATCCCCCTCCCTTGTTGAACTTCCTTTATCGTCCTTGCAGGGTTTGGCATTGAAGGAGTGTGAAAATGCCATTGAGTCCCCAGTTGCCGATGCGGATGCGAGAAATGAGGTGGGCGAGCCAGTTGGTGTCGGTCTTCGTGCTTCTCCCTCTCCTGACGAGGCCGTTGATCACGAACTTGCCCAAGTAAGGCCTATTGTCTCTCAACGTCTTGTCCGGTAGTTTCCCTTTAGGGATTTCCTTTATATGATTGGTAAAGGGGTTGACTAACCATCTGTGGTCTTGTGTCTATAGAAGCAGGAGCACAGGGGTCGCGCTGACGTTGTTGTCTCGGAGAACGTGAAATCGCCAGATAGTGGGGAAAACCTGAATGACGACATGGGTACCCCCGTTCCTGAGGCCGTTGACGAGGTCGTTCCGAATGATTCGGGAGCAGCTATCCCTCCGAGGCAGACAGCGGACGATGGTGTAGAGGCCATTCCCCCTAAGGTTGTTGACGAGGTCGTTTCGGATGATGTGGAGACGACTATTACTTCGACTGAGCAGATGTCCGAGGGCGGTGTGGATCCGTAGCCCTCCTATCCCGGCGCTGGAGTCGCTTTTCCTTCGTCTATTAGCAGAGTTCGACCCGGCTACGCCTTGGTGGGAAACTTTCCAGTATTGAGCGAGTATCGGGCGATGTATGACCATATTTGGAGGAAATTCGGCCACATTGCTCATGGTAGGGAGAACATGCTGCTTTCTGAGTCGATAGTTGGTACTCTGTTGTCGAGGGTGACCGAGATTATGGATCAATCTATTGACTCCGTTGATCCGCTCGATGTCCAAGATTGGGAGGATTCCATAGATGTAGCCGAATCCAAAGGTTTTAATGTTGCTTGGCTACGTGACAGGTTTGAGAAGGCCAAGGCTCGGGGGTCTCAGGAGGTTCTTCGGGAGAGGGAGAAGAGGGTAGCGGAGTTGAGGGTCGAGTTGTAGAGGGAGGAGAAGGAGTTGGAGCAACTAAGGTTGTCTTGCAAGGGCGGCTCTAGTAGGGTCTTGGGTGATTTTCTCAACTAGTAGGTTTTGATTTTGGGTATATTTTTTTGTTTTTGAACGTTGAATAGGTTGTAGGTATTTTCTATTGACTGGATAAGATTGTGTTTTCTAAGAGATATTGAAATAAAAGACTTTTCTTAATTAATCTGCTGAAGCGAAAATCCTATCTACTGCACGCTATGTTGCGCTGCTTTGGAGGAATACAAATACAATAAACAGGAGGCTTAGTGCCAGCCTCCTTTGTGCTTCTGGTGAAGCACTGCTAAACTGAATCCATACCCACAGCCAATATGGCATGGAGCGAATCATTGTTAGGTAGGAGCTCCTTTGCTTTCTTGCGAAACCTTTCCATGTATGCAACCGCGCTCTCCCCCGCCTCTTTCTTGAAGTTGGCCAGTTCTACAAATTCTTCGAAGTCCGGAATAGTTTCCAGGACCTCGGGTGGTATAACATAGGGCATCGGTTCGCCCTTTCCTCTGATTCGGACACTGCATAGCTTACCACGTACGATTCCAGATTCCTGAAGAGCTTTGATGAAAATCCTGATAGTTGTGCCGACGTCTACCGCGGGCTTCTCAGGGTTTTCCTCTCTAGTGGGTCTTCCTGTGGTGAGTCCCCAATGACTTGGGGAGTGTGGGTTGTCATACAAAGGAGGGTTTGACGAAGTACCTTCTTGGTCGAGGGGGTCTCCATTGGCTCCCTTGAGTTCCGCGGATAATGTTGCTACTGTTTTCATGGCGCCGCTCTTTCGCGCAAACTGCTCCATGAACGCTAGAGATTGTTGTAGATCCATGGGTGTCCCAACACCATGTCGCTCTCGACGACTCCCTTAACGATGTTAAATTCCGCTATGGTTGGGAACGTGGCGATTTCGACGGGAAGGTCGATCCACCCGTAGGTGCGCACCTCGACTCCATTAGGGCCTTTGATAACAGCAGGGGCATGGATAGCTCTATTGCGAGGGATATTAGCGGCTCTAAGAGTCTTAACTGAGATGATGTTCACCGGGCATCCAGGGTCGATGAGTGTCTTCGGGAATTCAGCATGAGAGAGGCGAGTGGTGGTGAGGAGTCCCCAGCCTTGTCCTTCTATTGGTTCCTCCTGCTTGGATGTTGTCTGCCCATCAGCTTCCTTGAAGGGTAGGCGTTTGCCTGACACTACCATGTTGAGTGCCATGAACATGTTTTTCCGTTGTGGCTTCGAGAGGCAGAGAGTCTCGCATAGCTGGTACATTATCTCCTCTACTCTCTTGTTCACCGGTTCTTCAGGGAAGGTGAACGCTCGAACTGGTAGAGGATCTTGGTATACACCCTCGTTTCCCAGGTGCAATTCCCCGGATTCCACCTTGGCTTGGAAGATTTGCTTAAGGCTAAAGCAATCCCTGGTAGAGTTAGTAGCGACTCGGTGATAGCGACAATACCTTGGGCTTGCCACCTCTTCGGCTGTAGGAGGTTGTCGTATCGGAGGGAGTTTGATTGCCCCATCCTGGATCCAAGTGTCCAACAACTCTAGTACCTCCTCCATGGGGAACGGGTAGTCCGGTATCTCTGGTCTGGCCTTTTGCCTCTGCATCTCTGGTTGTTGCGGTCCTCCTTGGTTCATGTTCTTATTCGGGGTCCCTGGAGTTGAATTAGTGCGTTTTGGATAAGTTACTTCGTTGGCAGGACTATTTCTCTTCCCTCCTTCGCTAACGGCGCCCATAGATGGTAGGCTGTTATTGTACTGCTTGTTGATTAGCCTTATATCACCGCGAGTGACACGGGTTTCTTCGCTTCTGAGGGGTTTAACCCTTTCTAATATGGCAGGTGCAGTGGTGGCGGATCTCTTCGCAGCTTCATGGAGTTCGGAGAAGGTATGGAAGCGGAGGTTCTCCAAGAGGGCTCGGTAGACGGGAATCATTCCGTTGATGCAGAGTTCTACCAGTTGTTATTCCGTGACATTCGGATCATGGCAGTCAAGGGCTTGGATTCTGAATCTCTTGACATAGTCATTTGGATGTTCGCTGGGTCTCTGGAACATTCTGCCGAGGTCGGATAGCGTTATCTGCTCAGACACGAAGAAGTATTTGTGGTAGAATGCGTTCACCATCTCACCCCATGTGCCAATGTTGCTCGGAGCAAGATTATTGTAGCAGGTATAGGCTCTCCCAGTGAGAGACTTTGAGAATTCTTTGAGTCTTAAGACGTGGTTGTATTCGTGTTCTCCCAACGACTCCAAAAATCGCGAAACGTGTTCACGTGCATTTCCAGTCCCGTCATACAAGGAGAACATGGGAGAAACATACCCTTTGGGGAGAGCAACCCTCTGCACTTCATACGGGTATGGTGGTCGGTGTTGGTGGATAGGTAGCGCCACCTCTCTTTCCCGGTTTCGTAGTAGCCTGTCCAGGTCGTCTGCCGTGACGTAGCGAGATGGTTGTCCTTCTCTTTGGCGAGATTCTTCTAGGACATGAAGTGCTTCGTCATCTCGGATGTGGATGACGGTCGAATAGGCACCAGTAGCAGCAGCCTCAGGGGTTTCCCTGACTGGTGAACTTGACAGCTTCGAGGTTAGGGTCTTAAGACAAGCCAGGATCCCTAGTTGAGTGTCGAACATCTTGTCTTGACTTTCTGTGAGAACGTCTTGTTGCCTGGCCAACTCATCCATGGTTAATGCTTATGACACTCCTTTCCCCTTTTCGACGGTAGCGTTGACCTTAACCGTGGAGGAAGGGTTCTTGCCAGAGGTATTGGTTGGAGCACCTGGAGTTATTGGGGTGATGGGAGTCGCCGGGATGGCAGGTATGGAAGGGGAAGCACCTTGAGTAACATGAATGTTGGGTGTAGCGCCAGATGCAAAAGGATTGGTAGGCGTTGCGCTAGAGGCTGCAGCACCATCAGTTGAAGAGTTGGGGTTTTTGGAATCTGATCCCGACCTAAGTTCAACTATTTTTGATAAAGTTTTCTGGAACCGAGAGATTGATCTCCCACTGTGGTCGCCAACTGTTTTTACCTGGAAAAACAATGCACCGTCTCTGGGTACTTTCGTAGTGCTCGAGATCAAAGTCGAACAAGACGAGCCTAAACCAAGTCAATGTCCGTTCACGTCTTGCTTCGGTCACAGAGAGGATAGAGGTTGATCTAGGGAGGGAAACATCGAAGAAACTTGAGATCAAGTTGAGAATGTGTTTTGGGTGTAAGAGTTCAAGATCTTCGTCATGAAGGTGACTGAAAATCCCCAAGGCTAGAAGTTTGTCGGATTGCTCAGGTGTTTTCTCTGAGGCTCTGGTGTATTCAAGTGTTCTGAATATTCTGGTTGTTCTTCTTGCCTTGGAAGATAAAGGAAGCCTCTATTTATAATGTTGAACTCACCCTGATCTCTCGACAGAGAAGGTGGAAGTCGTGGAAGAGTGGAGGAGTGGAGGACACGAGTTGTGTTCTGTAACTGCTAGAATCGTGTAGAACATGTCCACTCAGCACCACCTTCTCGTAACTGTCCATCATTTCTATCAGTTTCTTTCTAACTGCTGTAGACCGCCAGACCAATACCCCTAGAGTTATCCCCCCGTGTGATGTTTTGATATCTCGAGTGATGTGCAGATGTTGCGTAGTTGTGTTGAGTTTGAGTGTGACTATGATGTCGTGACCAGCGTGAGTGTGGTGCTTTTGAGACACGCATAGTGGGTATGTAGGGGTGGCTTTGGATGTTGGCCAAGTCCGGGGACTCATGGCGTCATGGTTATGGCGCCATAGCATGACACCTTGGCTCTGGTCAAGGTTGAGTTCTCATGGTGCCATGCATTTATGGCGCCATAGTCTTAGGATTCCACGGCCTTGGCTAAGGCCAAGGCCAGTTGTGTTTTTTTTTTGTTGTGGCGCCATGGTTCATGGCGCCACGGCCTTTGCCAAGGCCAAGGCCAATTTCTATTCGCGCTACGGCGCTATGCACTTCTGTGGCGCCATGGTTTATGGCGCCACGGCCTTGGCCTTTAGCCAAGGTTCACTTTGCTTCAGCTAGCGCTCTGGCTACGCTTATTAGGTTATAGTGCGCGCTTGCGCTAGGCGCACTTGAAGTCATGGCGTGCTTATCCATGGTATATTAGATCATTCTGTGTTTAGAGTGCTATCTGTTCAAGCGTGTTTAGGCTATTGTATGCCTCTCAGAGAGCTCTAGACAGGCCTAGAGCTTCGGTATTTCTGAGGTTTTCATTAAGACTCAGAGGTTGAGTCATATTTTGAGAGGAAATCCATGAGGATGCGCCTCTGTTAACTCTTCACCATGTACCATTGAGAAATCTAGTTCTGATATCGAGGAATTCGAGGTGATGTCGACATGAAGCAGATTAATGGGTTTATGTGCTCGTGAGGTTATCGGTACTGCACCATGATATCATCCTCTCCACCGGGAGTTATAAGAGAGAACTCATAGAGAGTACATTCAGCTCGTAGAATGGGTTGCATCCTGAGATATAGGGATGCGCCTGAGTAGGCGATTGCCTTCAGACAAGGCATGGTTAGAGAGTATTTTTACAATTTTGTCCCTCTTCCATTTTTCACCATCTACATGAAGTCCCCTGGTTAGTGTGGAACAGTAATGTTTCATACTAAGCACTCGGATGGTGATAACAACTTTCAAAAGTCTTAGTCTTTTCTCTTTTTTTTTTAGCAAAGATGTATAGAGGGCTAGGTCTTAGTGTTAGTGACCCTGAGAATCGAGAGCAAGCTTGAGCGTGAAAGTTTTTTTTTTTTTACTACATGTACACGTGAGTGAAAGTGAGAGGATGAGAGGGAGTGGCCATGGCGCTATGGCCATGACGCCATGGGATGTTGCGCGGACGGCCGTGGCCATGGCGTCATGTCCATGGCGCCTCGAAGCCCGCGCCCTTTCCTTATTCTCTTTTTTTTTTTTTTTTTTTTAATGAAGACTTTATTTATTAAAATAAAGAAAAGGGTTTACAAGAAGTTGGTAGGGAGTCTGGCTACAAGCTGAGCTCCTACCCCCTTCTGAATGGCGACCCCTAATCTATGAAAAAGAAAGTTTCCCTCCCTAGTACTAGCATCATGACTTGTGAGAAAATTCTCCAGTCTCTTCAAGAAGCCTACGGTGTCCTCGCTAAGCTCGCCCAAAGTTGAGAAGGCTAGAGCCCCAAAACCATATCCATGTGTGGTACATTGCTCAAGATACTTGTCGCGCTTCCTAGCTACGGCGCTACCCACTGCATGTCCGGGGATGAAAGCGTGGGCACCACCTCCGGTAAAAGGTGAAACCCCTGTGACATCAAAACAAGTATCTTTACCGTTGTCCCAGTATTTTTTTTTTATTTTTTTTATTTTTTTACGTCGGCTCTAGGGATGGCGGTATTCAAAAGAGGCCTTGGGCCTCTTGTCCCCCTTTTTAAGAGTTTTACTGGGACTAGGACTCTCATAATATGTGTATATATATATATCTAGTTAAGTTAACAAGGAAGAGAAAAGAGGGAAGGTTTTTCCAGAGCAGTATTTCTTTTCTTTCTTCTTGATTTACTCTTTTTAACTGTGTTTTCTAATCTCATTCATCATGTCATCAAGTGGAGCGATGGCACGGAACAACAAGGTAACCTAGGGTTTTGGCAATATAGGTTTTTTTTTTTTTTTTTTTTTTTTATGTTCGTACATATATATATATGGACGGGATGACGGTGGGTTTGTGGCACCACAGAGTGTGGCGCCACGGTTTTTGAACCATGGCCTTGGCCTTTTGGCCAAGGTTAGATTGGTGGCGCCATATGTGTGGCGCCATGCATGCTCACGCAATTATATATATGTGTGTGTGTGTGTGTGTGTGTGTGTGTGTGTGTGTGTGTGTGTGTTGGGTTGCATGTATGTTGTGTTGCATGTATACTTTAGCAAGTGCGTATGCGTATTACCCATGTTATTCAGAAAATAATCACCATTATGTGTGCGAGAGCATGTACTGACTTACTTGGAATTATTTGCGTGCCACAGAGAAAGCGAAGTGATGATGCCCCTCCCGTGTTCCCTATTTCTGGGACGCCTAGCGCTGGGGATAAGTT